>JAQZBX010008882.1:0-47200 GCA_029593785.1 Cabassous unicinctus | reverse complement strand
GCTCAGGCTGCCCCCTTGGCTCATAGAGGTGAGAGCTGTTTCTGTAACTCTTTGGAAGAGTTGTATTGCAACTTTGTGAATAAAAACCTGGGTGGCAGGTTGCTTCTAGCTGCAGGTAAAGAAACCTATCTTATGAATAAATGAATAAACCGCACGTGCATATCATGTCATTATGCATCTGCTGACGTTGCCGTGGACACCTCCCTGGATTTGGATGGAGAAGCCTTGCCATCTCCTTGGGTGACTCTCAGATGCCTGGGCTCAAAGGGCCGTTGGCATGGTCAGTTGACGACACTGACCATGTCGTCAGGTGTGGCCAGGCAGGATGGCTTCACTCTGGTCGGAGGTGTCGTGAGGCCTGGGCGTCTTCCAGAGGCCTGGAGCTCGGGCCTCTTCGGGGGCCGCCTGATGTTCAGCTTCCCTTCCCTTTCGGGTAGAGGCCAGCCTCGCCTTGGTTTCTGCAAAAGTCCGTTCAGTCCACAGACACGCTGTGTTGTTTATTTGCTGCCTTCTTTCTTTCCCTTTGCCTCTCGATCCAGCCTGTCTTTGTCCCTTTGTCCCTTTCTTCTCTCTCTCTCCTGTTTCTTCTCCTACCTTCTTCCTTTTGCATTTTTAGCATCACCCAACCTCTTCCTGTCTCCCTATATCCAGCCACTTAACTGATACAGATTTATACTATTTATACATCTCTAATAAGGTTAAAGTAGCAGTTTAATAAGGGAAATGGCTTATGCTAGTCACCTTTAATAAAATGTTGCTTTCTTGGGGCACCCCAGATGAAATTCTGACATTTGAGACTTTTTTTGGAAGAAACTCATAAAGGAAAGTATGCGAGTTGAGAAAATGTGAATAATGAGCAGATCATTTTGGAAAATATTATTTAAAAAACACTTTACATTATGAGTTGGCGTCTTCCCATTCTAACAGATTTTTCAAAATATGCATAAAATCCACAACCAAAACCAAAAAGCTCCCAAAATTTGAGGGGGGGGGGCCTGCATATTGCACCAAAAAAATGAGAATAAAATTAACCAACTAGTTAAAGAATGGCAGAGGCCTGACATTCCTTGATCCTGTCTTTTGGTTCAGCAGGACCTGTTTGTAGAGGTTGAAGATTGGATTCTGAGAACTTTGTTTACTTTTGAAGAAAGTTGACTCACCTAGAAATGTGCTTTTTTTCACTGATGTGAAATGTAGTGTGACTCTAGACTTGTGACTCCCCAGGTTTTGGTCTGTAAGCTTTAGTACTTGCAAGGGGCAGGAATGGACACATATGAGATCAAGTTTGCTAAGTAAAAGGAAGAAACTTCTCCCTCTTGATAATATGACACCGTGAAGTTCCTGCCTTGTGAGAACTCTCTGACCACTGATGTGGCTCCAAGGAGCTCAGGTAATTTTCTTTATCGTATAAGTGGGATGTTTTTTCACTTAGAAATTGAGTTTCTGCAAATATCTGTTCTGGTCTGCAGAATCTCACTACTCAGTGTAGGTAGGGCTAGAGAATTGAGTTCCATGGAGACTGACCTGAAAACCCAAGTGTTTATAATCTGCATCTGCCAGATGGAGCCAGTAATGGTTCATTTTGGAGATTAAAAGAGGCAACTCCTGTAGGGCACCAAGCAGACTGCCGGAAATGACAGTCGTGACGAACGCAGTGTGTGAGGGCCTCTCAGGCTCTAGCCCAGTTAATCCTCACAGCCGTCAGAGGAGGAGCTGCTCGAGTCAGCTTCACTTAGCAGATGGGGCAACGTGCTCATGTCCATAGAAAGTGTACTGACAGAGCCGGGACTTGAACTCAGGGCCTTGGCTCTGTGTCTATCAGACAAGAGCTAACTACCTCGCTGCCAGCCCTCGTTCGTTTGATTATTATCCATTCCAGTCTTTGGAGAGACATGTCATTCCCCTAAGAGATGCCACTGAGCACTGTGTGTGGCTCGAGTAGGGCCCTCAAGCTCGCTGGGCTTCAGCATATGCCCCTACAAGGATTGACGTCATTGAGAGTCTTCAGTAAAGGAATATCTATGAAAGTAGTAGAAACTCCAAAATGCTTGGTGAGTCAGAAATCCTCTTAGGACAAGAGGCTGGATAAACACAAGGTGCTATTACTTTAGGACTAAAAGCCTCTCCGCATTCCTGGATTTGTTTTGATGTTTCTGAATTGCCCTGAGCTAAGGTGCTTGGACGAGGAATAAAGAGCTATCATCAGAAGAAAAAGACTTACGAATGGAGTCGGGGACCATTTTCATTTGAGCTGTGTTATGTGAAACCAAGCTCTAAGCCATCTTTCGCTGTTGAGTTCGGCCCCCTGATGCTTCTAGAAGGAGCATGGTGTGAACGGAGAGTTCCTGAGGGACAGCAGGGACATTAATGAAGCACCTATTAGCACTGTGCTCCCCTCTATGCATTGAATGAGGGGTGCCCGAGCTGGCTAAGCTGCCTGGGGTTGCCATGGAGGCAGACCAGTGACCAACAGGCTCCGGCTCAGTTCCCACGTCCTGTGCACCTGGAGTTGATCTCCAGTTGTGATTTAGCTTAGGCAGCTTTTGCCAAGCTGCACTTCCCTTTTAGCAGCAGATGACCTCCCTCCCCCAGTACTGGGTGCTGGTTAAATAAGCACATGATCTAATTCGGGGGTCCTTCCTGGCCTCAGGCTAATAGACAGGGGCCTCGTGATCTCAGCAGACCCTTAGCTTCTCACTCTCACTCACTCATCACACCGAGCTGTGTCCCCCTCCACGCTTCAAGGGCCCGATCACATAATAATGACAAGGGTGATAATTATGGCCACAGTGGAAAGCTTTCCTCTGGATAAGGCCATGTGATTTTCAGTTTCTAAATTTTTGTGTGTGTGGAGGGAGAGATGTCATACTACATTTATCATATTTCCTGAGGCACAGGGAAACTGAGTCAATTCCCAAGGTTTCCATACATATTAAGAAGTAGGAGTGGAAACTGATACCAGGTCTGACTCTCCAAACCCATAACCTTAACCATGACCTTTTACTAAAGTTTTCCTGGAGCCCCAAGGTTGAAGTCCACCTTCTCTCTCCCAGAATGCCACTGACGCTTTGTCTGAATTTCTGATGGCGCCCTTTGCCGTCCACCGCGTGGCAAGGGAGCGGGTTGCTCAGGGCCTCACACATGGAAGCCCCTCTTGACTGTCCTCCCAAAGGCAGGCCTGGGGTCAGAGTCAGGTTTCTAATGCCCACAGCCTGGCACATGGTCGATATTTATCATGTGCTGGTTTTGCAGCTCATTCGTCTTGGACGACTGAAGTTTATATCACACTATGCAGAGTGTGGGCCCATTATAGACATTTGTTACAACCTGGCTGGATAAATGAGGGAAAGAATAAGCAAATGGTGGGTGCTGAGTTACCAAGTCCGTCATCTTCAGCGTGATGTGATGCTTTCATGGAATGCACAGCCACAATGCAACATGCGGGCCCAGTAGTGCAATGTGCGGGGGTCTGGAAGACCTGACTTTTAATCCCCTTTATGTCCGTTACTGGGGGTGGCCTGGGGAGATGTCACAGACCCTCTCTTAGTCTTTCTCCTTTGACCTGTAAACCAGGGATCAAATCTTTACTTTAATAGTTGTGCTGTGGCTAAAATGAAATGTTTGTCAGAAATCTCGAGCCTGGTGCCTAGTACAGGGAAGGCATGTGATAAATTGTTCAATTCATTCATTTATTCAGCAGATATTTATTGGACACCTCCTATGTGCCAAACATTATTCTAGACCAGGGGTTGGCCAGCCGAGGCCTGCAGGCCAAATCTGGCCCGCCGCCAGCCGGTGCACCAGAAGGTTTGTTTTGGAATATAGCCACACTCACACGTCACCTACCGTCGGTGGCAGCTTTTTCCCAACGAGAATAGAGCTGAGTGGTTGCAACAAAGACCTTAGGGCCTGCAGAGGCTACAAGACTTAGTCTCTGCCCTTCTATAGAAAAGTTTGCTGGCCCCTGCCCTGGGTGACTGGGATTCAGCCTTGAACATCAGCAAAGGCAGGACTCTGCCTGCTTACCTGATGATGTCAAAGTCGTGAAAAGTACCCTGTGAAGGGAATGAAGTGGCGGTGGGGGTGGGAGGCGGAGCAGGCAGCTTTTGAGAGGGGATGTCCTCGCCCTTGAGGTGACGCTTGATGGAGAGATGCTCTGAGACCACTCGCTTCTTCACCACAAAGCTCAGTGGGGAAAGGTTGGGATAGCAGTGAAAATTCAGGAATTGTTCATTGGGTAACTGCCATGTGCTTCATGTTGGAGACAGAAGTGAGCAAAGCTGGAAAGTCTATGTTTTAGAGTGCGTGGGAGATAGTAAAGAATGCAAAAAAATTTTTAAGTAAACTGTATCCTAAGTTATACAATGAAAAGTGCTATGGAATAAAGTAGAGCAGGGTAAGGGAATAGTAAAACGGGTGGGGCGAGCGGTGCGGTTTGGAGATGGGATCAGTGCAGACATCATTGAGAGGTGACATTCGATTAAAGAGTTGAAGGAGGTAAAGGGGGGAGCCAGGCCGGTATGTGGGGTGAGAACCTCTGGACTGAGGAAACAGCCAGTGCAAAGGGCCTGGTGTGGAAATATGCCTGCCCTTTTGAGGAACAGTAAGGAGGCTGGTGTGACTGGAGCATGTTAGGAAGAGGGTAAGTGGTAGCAGTTGAGATCAAATAGGTGATGGGCCATCGAAGGGGGTGGGGGCCACCATAGTACCTCTACTTGGAAGGACAGGCACAGACTCTCCTCTGGAAAGTTTAACCCAAGGTAGGAGCAAAGGATGATTTCCAGAGGGTGTCTATTGGAAAAAAGTAAAAAAAAACTGACCCAAGAACGGGGGAGCCACTGTTGTTGAAGAGAGAGTGACTCCAAGGGGGTCAGGGGAATTACACTGGAACCAGGTATGTTTCTCCAGGGGGGAAGCTGGGTGCCAAAGGCATTACAAGGATTAGGCCTGGTGCTGCTGGACAGTTTTGGTCCACGACAGCAGGATATACACACATGGACATGAATACCCCCCCACGGATACAGTCTGTGAGCACATACCCTATGCTCTTCATACGTCAGGGTCAGAACCTATAGTCGATGAGGACTGCATGGATGATTTTTTCCATTTCCAGGGTTCCAGAAAGCACACTGTGTCCACACCCACCCTCTCCCAGTGCAGGAAACAGTTTCCAAGACAGCGGATGCCCAGAAGCACCGTGAGCATCTGTAGCAGAAGCGGTTAAAATCGTCTGCTACAGAATGCCGCTCCCCATGTTGAAGTTGGTTCAAGCAGCTGGCTGGCATTTGGATGAGAATAAGTCTTGAGGGGGTAAGGAAGAGAAACGGCGTAGCTGTTTTTTCTTTTCCTGCTGTGGGGAGGGGGGAGACGTGTCGTCTTGCCTGATTGCTGTGGATGGGAGGGGAAGGATTTTTCTGATTCTGTTTCCCCTTGGTGAGCACTGTGTATCCAAGCGCAGCCCCACGAAAGAGCTTGGTGGCGTTTGCTTTCGCTCTGCAGGCTCCTAAACTCTATTTCAGCCTGCGGAATTATGGGTGTCATTATCCAGTCACCTGCTGGGCGTGGGGGGTGTCAAGCATTTTTTAGCTGAGCATATATTATGTTAGGCATGTTTATATCCCTTATCTCAAATCATCCTCACCAGAACATTCAGGACAAGTGAGAAGCCTGCCTTTGTCTTCATCTCCATTGTACAGACACAGACACTGAGGCTTCCAGAGTTTCCGTGCTTGGCCCCAAGTCTCCCAGCCAGTAGAGAGTCGGGTGAATTTTTAAGACCTGGCCTTTTGATACAGTCTTGGTTTCCCAGGGCTGCTATGATAGATAGCACACGCTGGTTGGCTTCAACAAGAGACATTTATTGGCTCACAGCATTGAATGCTGGAAGTCCAAAATCAAGGTCTCTCCAGGCCATGCTTTCCCTGAGGTTTGGGATGTTCCAATGACACCTGGCCAGCAGTTCTCGGCATTCTTCAGCTTGTGGGTGAATCTCTGCCTCCGTCCCATGGCGATCTGCCTGTTTCTGTCTCCTTCTTTGGCTTCTCCATCTCCTGCTCATTCGTCTGTGACTATCTAGATTTCCTCTCCTGGAAAGAACTCCAGTGTCCAGATTCCAGTTGGCCTCATCTCATTAAGATCATCAAAGACCCTCTTCACAAATGGGTCCCCACCCACAGGACCCGGGGTTAGGGTGTGGCCATGTCTTCTTGGGGAACATGATTCAATCCCCAACAGTTTCCGTTGTCTTTAGCGCTATTTCTGAGGTCAGGGCAAACGAGCCTCAGCCAGACAAGGCTCGGTGTCATCACCACTTATGGGGACTCCAGCCACTGGCAGCAGAGTCAAGAGAGGATCTGGGCTTTGTGTCTGGGAAGTTTGCAAACTTGCAGAAGCAGAGGGTGCATAATCTAGTGGTGTGTCCACTTATTCTCAAAACTTCTTAATCACTCTGGACTCATTTGTCTCCTTTCTGAAGTCATGCCCTTTCTTCCCAGTCCCAAACGATAAAAGTTTTCCACAACTGAGGATGATCCCATTTCATCCTGAGATTGTGGATACAAAATATTTATGGTAATAACATTTTTAAGTGCTTCTAAAGGTTTGACATCATGTTGGCACCTTTATTCACATTATCTCATTAAAAAATAATATAGGTTCCTCAAAAAGTTAAACAGAATTACCCTATGCCCCAGCAGTCCCACTCCTAGGTATGTGTGAGTCGATTTTCGGTTCTGTAAAGCTGCCAAGAACACTGAATTAGCAAAACTGAACGAGGCTTTTCGACCTCAGCTGGGAAACGTTTGCAATTCTGAGCATGTGCATGTACCCAAGTGACTGTCAAAGTGCCTCAAGTATTTTTAGTGAATAGGAGAACTAGCTAATAGGGGATCCATGAATACGGATCAACTGTAAGCAAAAGAATTGAAAAACTGGTACTCAAACAAAAACATGTAATAGCAGCATATTCACAACAGACAAAAGGTGGAAGCAGTCTGTCAAAGGGTGAACAGATAAAGTGTGGGGTAGATACACATGCAGTGGAATAGTTCTCAGCCAGAGACTGGAGCATTGGTTCATGCTACAACATGGATGGACCTCAAAAACAGTATGCTAAGTGAGCAAAGGAGAAGCCGGAGACCAAACATCACACCTGTATCCTGTGATTCCATTTTTATGAAATATTCAGAATAGGTGAATCCATAGAGAAAGAATGCAGATTGGTAGTTGCTAGGAGATGGGAGATGGGGAAATGGGGAGTAGCTGCTTGATGGCTACAGGGTTTCCCTCTGGGGTGTGGAAAATGTTTTGAAACTAGATGGGGGTGGTAGTTTATGCTACTGGGAGTGCACTAAGTGGCACGGAATTGTTCACTTTCAAATGGTTAATTTTGTTATATGAATTTCACTTCAAAATACTCTAAGTGGAAAAAAATAAATCACGTGTAACACTGCTTGATTGTTTTCATGCTGCCTGCCTAGTGCTAATGGGCACTTTCCACGCGCTCGGCATTGCTCTAAACCCTTCGTGTGTGTTCTCATCCGCCATCCTGAGAACCTCAGGAGGTCAGGCCTCTCACTGCACTCCTTTTATAGAAGGGGAAACCGAGTCATAAAGGAGTGGCCAGGGCGAAGTGGAGGAGGCATTTGCGTTCAGGCTCACGGTCGGTAGACCCTGTGGTTTCCCTCTCTCCTTTTGCTCCTGGGGCCTCACGCTGCGTGAGAATGACCTTGGAAGGGTGTAAAAGCCACCCAAGCCCTGCTCCCACTCAGAGTCTGATATCATTGGTCTGCGGTGGGGCCCAGGCTTCAGTATTTTTGTTGTAGTTGCCTTAATATCCGTTTTATTGTGAATGATGGCACAGTGCATCACAGAAACGTACAACTTCATGGGCACTGAGTGTTGCCACCGCCGAGGAAAGAGCATTGCCGGCACCTGGAAGCTCCTGTGCTGTCCTTTTCCAGGCACAATCCCTGCCTCTTTGCCCAACTCCTTGTCTCTCCAACCACTGACTTTTATGGAAACCACTTCCCTGCTTTTCTTTATCCTCTCCTCATCCAAATGTTTATCCCTAAATGCTGTAGTTTCCCTTTGCCTGGTTTTGGACTGTATATACATCTGGGACCTTTTAGGAGGTGTTTTGCATCTAGTGTCTTTCGTTCAGCCTTATTTTGTAAGAGTTTGCCCGTGATTGAATGCAGCACTGGCTCATTCATTTTCATGGCTGAGTAGAGCTCCGCTGTATGTCTATACCATCAGTCACTGCTGATGGGCATTTGGGTTGGTTCCTTATTGGATTATTACATAAAATACTGTTAGGAACTTTGCCTTGCATGCTTTTTTGGTGCATATATGAACATCTTTTACCTAGGAGTGCAGTTGCTGGGTTAAAGCTTTGTGTGGTTTCAAATATAGTACATAATGCCAATTTATGCAACTAACAGTAGTTTATGAGAGTTCTCTGGACACTGGATCCCAGCAGCCCATTCTGAGGGGTGTGCAGTAGTGTCTCATTGTAGCTGTCATTTGCATTTCCCTGGTGACTAATGAGGTTACTCACTTTTCACTTGATTTAAGCCATTTGGAGATCCCCTTTTGTGAAGTTGATGCTCAAGTCCATAGATGACTTTTCTGTTAGCTTGCCTGTCTTTTCTTATATATTCTAGCTAAAATCCCTGTTTTAGTTTTATGTGTAGCAAATATCTTTTCTTATTCAGTGGCTGTGATTTACTCTCTTAATGTTTTTGTTATTTTGTTATTTTAATGCAGTTGATCGATAATTTCCTTTATGGAAAAATCATGCAGATTTCTCCAGTTTTTTTCTTCTAGACATACTGTCTTATCTTTCATATTGATATCTACCACCCACTTGAAATTGATTTTTATGTTTGGTGTGACGTAGAGGGCAATTTTTTTTCCCTATTGATACCAAGTTTTCCCAAAAACATTTTGAAGAATCTGTTTTATCACTTATACATTGCTACTTTTTGAAGCTTTCCAGCAGATTCTAAATTGTAGCCTGGAATGATAACACTGTGTTTAAAATCATATTTTATATAAGGCACTTGGAAAAAAGTTAAATCTCAAAGAACATGGAAACCACTATTAATCTCATTACCCAGAAGTAACTATATTAATTTATTTCATGAAGTCACTGTATATCGAATGACTGGATCTAGGACTGATACACAGTAGATTTTTAACCTATATTTTTTTAAGGAAAGAAAGAATGAATGAATGGAAACTTTTCTCTTCTTCCATCTTTTTTTTCTATGTACATACATATATATGAACTGATGTCATGCTGTATATACTGTTAATACCGTGATTTATTTGCTTAATATTAGCTCTTGTCTATTTTCTAATATCATTAAATATTTTCTCTGTTGTGGAACCTGTACATTTTTTCTAATTTCTAACTATTATAAATAATCTCCTTTATCCTGAATATTGTATGCTCTATGCTCTCTGCTTCATATCCTTAGAATGCATTCATAGAAGTAGAGTCAGTAGATCCAAATATGAATATTTATAGGTATTTCTAAACTTATTACCAAATTGCTTTTCAAAAATTTTGAATCAGTTTAAATTTCTTCAAGCAGACAATGACAGTCCCTCTTTCCCAGAATCTTCAAAAACATTTGGCACCATCTTTTTTTTTTTTTTTTTTTAATTTGGGCTAATTTGATGGATAAAAAGTTATATTACATTTTTATTTAAATTTTAATTATTTAATTTCAAATGAATTTGAAAATGATATTCTATGTATATGATCCTTTATGTTTCTTCTTTTTAACTTGGTAAGATCCTCCAAGAGTTCTTTCTTTATTAAGGATATTAATCTTTTGTTTAACAGATATATTGCAAATATGCTTCCCAAATTATTACTTGTCTTTAAAGTTTGCTGGTTATTTTCTTTTTCTTCTTCAAAAGTTTTACTTTTTTTTTTGTACAAAATCACCTTTATCAGTGTTTTCTTTCATGGCTTTATCTTTGAGTTTCTGCTTCATAAAGACTTCACTGTCCTATCTAAGAGGGAAGGACTTCATGTTTTCACCATTAAGTAAAAGTTTTCCTGAAAGTTTCAAATCGTTCTTAGCATATTAAGGACGATGCGTTCTATGGTACTGTATTAGTCAGCCAAGGGGATGCTGATGCAAAGTACCAGAAAATCTGTTGGTTTTTATAAAGGATATTTATTTGGGGTAAAAGCTTACAGTTACAAAGGCCTAAAGAGTCCAAGTCAAGGTTGCTTTCTTACCAAGGTCTGTTGCCATGTGTTGAAGCAAGATGGCGGATGATCTCTGTATGGTCTTTCCTTCCTTCTTTCTCTTAAGGCTCCGTGGTCCCAGCTTCTTCTGATCTCTGCTGTAGGCTGGCATAGGGCTCATCTCTCTTCCCAGGGCTTTAGCTGTTTGAGCCTTCTTTCTGTGTACCTTCTGTGTATCTTCTTCTTCTGTGTGTCTTCTTGAGTGTCTGTTTATATCAGCGCACCAAGGGGGTGGGGATTCAACCTTGAGTCACGCCCTACTGATGTGATGGAATCAAAACCCTAATCTTAACATAATCTAATCAAAGGGATCTCAGCTGAATCTAATACAATCAGAGGGTATCACACCTAGAGGTACAGACCAGTTTACAAACATAATCAATATCTTTTTTGGAATTTGTAAATAATATCAAACTGCTACAGGTACTAATTTAAAAAATTCGGGAACAGATATCAAAGTTGATCAACTGCCAATTGATCATCCATTAAGGTGACTGTATAGATTTTTTCCTTTGACTTATTAATGTGATGACTCCATTAGTGAATTTTCTAATGTTGCACTATCTTTTATGTTCCTGCCGTATCCCTGTCCTGGGGCTTATTGGACATGATGTTCTATTTAGGCATGACTAATTTTATTCTTTTCATAAGCTGCTGGATTTTCCTGCTAGTATTTTACCTAGGATTTTGCTTCTGTAAGTTTTTGAGAGAGTGCCCTTTCTGTTTTCCTTTTATCTTATTTTTGTCATTTTTTCAACATGATGGTTATGTTTCCAAAGTGGATTTGGAGAATTTCCATTTTACTTGAAAGCCAGAGGAATGATCCATTATCTATTCCTTGGTGGATTCAAAGAACTTTTAATTTGTTTTCTGGTATTTTTCTGTTCTGTTGAGTTTTTCTGTTCTTAAACTAATTTTGGACATTCATATTTTCCTTTAAAATCATCCATTTCATCAACTTTTGTAAAGATAGCACAGAACAGGCAAGGCCTCATATTTTTATGATTAAAATGTATCTATCTGTGATTATATACACTTCTGAGTAATAGTTTAAAAAATTATATGTCTACGCTTAACCAGATTTTGGATTTATTTTTCAGTTTTACTTAGTTTATGCTTTTATATTTTTAATCCCATCAAGTTCCATGTATTTTTTAAAAAAACATTCAGTTTAAAACTCATTCCATTTATTATAATCTAGCCTCCTTAATATTGACATCATTTAAAACTGCATTTTCCTCTGAGAACAGCTTTGGATACCACCCTTAAATTCTGGCACGTGGCATCCTTATTATCATTTTCTTTGAAATCAGGAGCATATGTTCACCTAGGACGGTATATCAAAATCACTTAAAGGTTCTTTTCAAACCACATATGCAATCACTGAAAGTCTAATATCTTCCCTGCCCTGTTCCCTCATCCTAGAGTCCTTTATTTTATTTTTAATTTTTCTTTGTCACTTGTTTTAGGTGAGTTTCCAATAGCAAATAGTTGGACTTGATTTTTTTCCCCTATCAGGAAGTTTTATTTGCATCCATCATATACTTGTCAAGCCATCATTGCCATCTTGCTTTGTTTCCTGTTCGTAATACTTCCTTCTCGTCTCATTAGGCATTCTGGTTTTTGTTCTGGGCCCACTTCCGCCTCTCTTTTGCTCTAAGTGCACCTGTTGGTCTGACATCATGTCATGTGGGATCCTGTATTAGTCAGCCAAAGGGGTGCTGATGCAAAATACCAGAACTCTGTTGGCTTTTATAAAGGGTATTTATTGGGGGTAGAAGCTTACAGTTACCAGGCCATAAAGCATAAGTTACTTCCCTCACCAAAGTCTGTTGCCACGTGTTGGAGCAAGATGGCTGCCAACATCTGCAAGGGTTCAGGCTTCATGGGTTCCTCTCTTCTTGGGGCTCCGTTTCTCGCCCGGCTCAGCTGCTGTGCTCTCTCCACAAGGGCAGCTGTAGACTGTCAAGCAAACAGCTCGTCTTTCTTCCTGGGGCCTCTGCCATGTCTGATGGAGACTTCTCTCCTTCCTCACGTATCTGCTTCTCTGTGTGTTTATTCCCGGGCTCCAGGATCAAAACTCCAACCTCCCTTCTCTGCAGTGTGGTTTCTCTGTAAGTTCCCGCCTCCTTGGTGGGCAGGGACTCAAGGTCCTACTGACATGGCCCAATCAAAGCCTTAATTATTATTTAATCAAGTAAAAGTGAGACCTCTGAATCCAATATAATCTAATATGTCCAGAGGAAAGACCAGTTTATGAACATAATCCAGTATCTATTTTTGGAATTCATAAACAATATCAAACTGCTACAGATCCCGTGCTGGTCACCTTACACTCTGTAGGCCTCCGATAGTGGAGCTGGTGGAGGCGGCAGGGAAGGGCTACGCCGTACTCAACATGTCTCTCTTGCTGCCAGGATGACTGGCTGCCATTCGGGGTGGAGAGGGTACAATGTACTTGCCTTGCCCCCAAGTGGGGGGCTGTTTCCCTTGGGCGATGGTGCTATATCTGGTCTCTGTTGCTGGCAGGTTGGTTACCCCAGAAAGGAGCCTCTGAGATGGACGTTAGTGTGCAGGACATTTTGTAGGGAGTGCTTCCGAACTCAGCACCCGTGGAAGGGAAGGAAAGGCAGCAGGGCTGAGCAGAGGGACAGGTTGAACTGTCCCAGCCAAGGCCTCAGTCAACCTCAGGGGGATTTCTGCAGCTGGGGTGATCTTTCAGAATTGTCCCAAGCTGGGGGGAGCCAGCTGGGCCTTTGTTCCTCTGTGTTGGTCGGTTGCTGGATGTGGGCAGCCTGGAAGGAGGCATGCCCGTGGGCAAGGGGCTCGTACCTCCAAGGCAGTCCCTAAGGACTGGTTGCCGAGACTGCTGGTGGCACTCCAGCGGCTGGGGGAGAAATGCCTTTGCTCCTAAACAGGGATCTGGGAGGCATGTCCCAGCATCCACTGCAGCCTCTGCATATGGATTATCCTGTTCAGCTCTCACAGAATCCCTGTGAGGTAGGCATTCTCAGTGTTCTCCTTTTCCTGAAGGGAAAGTGAGGTGCTAAGAGTTACATAACTTGCCCATGGTAATAGAGCAGCAGAGCTGGTATTCTAACCTGGGCAGTTTGGCTTTATTACCATGCTTCCATGATTTGGAGGTCCTGCTCTCAATTCTTGCAGCTACTTGTCCTGCTCTCAATTCTTGCAGCTACTTGTAAGTATTTTTAGAAAAGGAGTCCTTGAATCCATATTTCTCACATGACTATCTGGTTATGTCTCTGTGCTGCTGTTACACATAAATGACCAGCCATCGGGTCTAGAAAACTTGGGTTGCAAGCTTTCCCGATAAGCCTCTGCACCACGTTGTTCTGCTGCCTTCTGAGGCTCATGCACTGTGCCGGGAAGTCTCAGGAACCTGCCTGATTCTTTTATTTTCTATCACATATGACCTCTTGGTTTCTACTTGTATGCTTTCAGGAGTATGTCTTCATCCTGGAATTTTAAAAATGCCGCCCCCTTACTTCAAGGAGTTTCTCTCTGCTCTGCTCCTGGGAAAATTGTTCATTCACTCCCTCATTTATTCACCTTTCAATGTGTGTTGGTGTTCAGTCCCCACCAGGAACAATGCTGGGTGAGAGTTGCACAGAGAGACGTCAGCCACAGCAGTCAGAGGGACGAGGAGATGAGAAGGTGCTGTGGGACACACATGCTAGGATCAGAGGCCTAGCGAAGATTCACAGAGCCTGGGGAACAGGCCTTAGGGAAGAGAAGCCTTCTTGTAGAAGGTGAGCCCTGAGTTGGGCTTTGAAGGATGCATAGGAGTTTGTCAGGTGACAAGCTATAGCCATTGCACCGACTCTCAGTTTTCTTCTCAGTAATAGAGGCCTGACAAAATGCACCACAGCTCGTCGGAGCTTATCCTAAATTAAGAAACTCACCTAGGTGCTTTTGCCATGTTAACTCATTTAATACCTATTTTACAGTGGAGAAATGGAGGCACAGAGAGGCCGTGTGGCTTGCCCAAGGTCACACAGCTAGAAAGTGGCTAAGGATAGTTTGACTCCCAGTTCAACTCTGCTTGGAGGGAAAGTCAGAGGTCCAGGGGAACGACTGTGTCTAGATTCTCCACCGTGGCCACCTGTCTACCTTCAGCTGTGCATACACTCGGCATCAGGCACTGCTTTAGGTGCGTGAGCTGTAGAGATGTGCAAACTCCTCAAGTGGCTTAGCATCAAGAACTAGTTGGTATTCCATCAGACTGGTGCTCAGCCATGGCGTTTTCAGTACGCGAAGGCAGAAGGCAGGGTCGCCGTGCCATCTTGGTGCTGTGAATGGCCCTGACTGTAACCACCCCCCACTTCTTTCTCTCGCCCTCATTGCCCCTCCTGCAACCTGAGGCTCTCTGCCTGCTGCTGCTCCCCAGCTTCCTGCAGACTGGCAGTGCCACCCCCCTCTCACCTTGGCCCCGTCACCATGACGACCCAGCACCTAGAACTCGCTGTGCATTTTTTACTAGAAAAATGTATGTGGTTTCACAGCTCCTGCATGCTGCATTCTGCACCAGCAGCAGGCAATCCTCCATCACGTGTCCTGCCCTGTGGCCTCACAGGACTGGTCCACACCTGTGTGACGAGCTAGGCTTGGCTACCAGTGGGCCCCCACCACGTGTCCCAGATGTTCCAGGCTGGGCTCTGCCATGAGGCTCAGTTCACCCTCAGGCCAGGCCGTCCTGGGCCTCTCTGCCCCCCTCCCCAGTGCAGGCAGGCGGTGAGCCGAGGTGAAGGGAGGGTCTCCGTGGGCCGCTCGGGCGGCTGTGCTTTGCGGCTCTGCTCTGAGCCCCAGGGAGACACTGGTGGTGACTTGCTCCCCCTGCATCCCACTCTTAGGAACCATCATTTGTGATTCTGCTCACTGTCTCCCCAGCACTAGCACCGTGCCCAGCACCCGGGAAGTGCTCAGTACATACCGGTTGAATGAATGAACCATCGTGTAGGTCGCGTGCTATCAGGGGGAGTTGGCTTAAGGGGAATGTTCCTTCTATAGGAATGGCCTCTCCTCCTCCTTCCAGCGTCATGGTCCTTGCTCCCTGTAAGCCTTTGAGGGTCCTGCAGTCTGGGAGCCCTTGTGTCCTCCCCAGGACGCGGCAGCAGGTATGCTCAGCAGCTCTTTGGGAAGGGCTGTCACTCCTGGTGGAAACCACGAGGCCCAGGTGCAGAGCTCCCACGGATGCCAGTCCAGGCCAGTGTTGGTGCCAGCGTGGCACAGGGAATGGGCTTTAGTGTCATGTCCATCTAGGCTGAGTCTTGGCACTACCATCTCTCAGCTGTGCAGCCTTCAGCAAGTGATGTCAGATTCTGAGGCTCAGTCTCCATCTTGTAAAATTAGGGATAACAGACTGACCTTGTAGGGGTATAGGGTGGATTAAACAGAGTGCACGGAATGCCCTTGGCGCATAGTAGATTTTGGATAATTACGCTCAGGGTTATAAATTTCCCATCCACTCTGAACGCCTGCCTTTCCCTTGCTCTGTCCTCCCTTCTTTCCGTTTTAAGCCTCTGTCCAGCCGCACGGCGCCTTCTGCGCTTCCATTTCCGTTTCTGCAGAAAGAGGGCCTCAGTTCCTGCCATCCTCGGTTCCTGCCACAGTCTCTTTGGCCATAGACTGTGATGAGCTGGGACTCTCTCCCCTGAGCTGGGAGACCTGTGAGGGCAGGACCGAGTCTGTGTGCACAGCACTCAGGACAGGGCGGGGGTCTGGTAAGTATTGATTAAATTAAATGAACCAATGCCTCTAGACATTCTTTCTGACCACCCCAGGGAAATGGCTCAAAAACCTGCTGCGGTGGGTGGGTGCTGGAAGTGGTCAGCCATGGGCTTTCTGGCAGGGGGTGGCAGGGGGTGGCAGGGGAAGCGGGCGAGGCAGGCTTCGTCTCAGGGCACTTCTGTGCAGGGACCGGCACTTTCTCCCTCTAGCTTCTGAGGCATAACTTGACCCACCACAGGTGGCGAAATCCCTTCTACTTTCTGCAGGTGGCTTCATCTCTAAGCGGAAGTCAGCTGCTCCTCTCTCATGGGTGGCTCGTGAGGCTGAAAGGGAAGGGACTGCTGGCCTGGGTTCAAACCCACCTCCTCCTACCGCAGCTACGTGCCTGGTGCTGGCCAAGGGGTGTGACTTCTCTACCGCTCAATTCCATTGGTATAATTAGGGATAATAGAGTCTTTTTTAAGGAGTACTTGAATGTGAAAGAGGTGATGGGGTAGTTTTTCTTGTGCCCAGCCCAATGCTTGGCACACAGGAGGTGTTCAGTAAACACGCTTCTATTCTTTTGCCTCCTTTATTGATTGAAACATATGGCTATGCTTCTATACATTGTCTTAATTACCGTTATCCTCCCCAGTAATAATACAACTCCAGGATTTGTTGGCCTTTATAGAATCATGGGTAGGCTAAGCCAAAAAGTATTTTTTTAAGGATGCCAGAATTTCCTCAGGAGCTTTGAGAGGAAATCAGGGAAATGTAATGGAGCCCCAGTAGGAATGGCAACGAGCAAATCCTTAATTTGTGCAATATGTTCCACGTCTTTGTCTCTCGAACAATTAGCCAGATGAATAAATAGCTGTCTGCCCTCAGAAAGGGAACATAATATGCAATTAAAATTAAGGACTTGCTATTTGAGGGGACCTGTTACATGAAATTATAGGTGGAAACAATTGGGGAATATTATTGTTTTGCATGTGTAGGAATCAGGGGAATTAGAAGATGTCAAACACGGAGGAGGGCCAGCCGGGAAGGGCGCCAATGGGAGGCAGGGGAGGGCCCTCACCTTGCTGGACGTGTGCCATCCGTGGGGCATGGGGGTGGTGGCTGTGTCCCAGACAGAAAATGGGATATTTTCAGGCATTGTAAATGATGGGGCGATCCGTGCGTGGCTCTAACTCTGGAGGAGAAGTTTAGCCTCTACAGAGGTCCTCGTGCTGGCCCCTCCCCTTAGTTGCTATGTTGCTTCTCCCTTCCAAGTCTTGGTTTCTTTCTCACCTGAAAAATGGAGCAAATCACTTTTCCCATGTACATTTGTGGTGAGGATTAAAAATCAGATGATGTGTGAAATATGTTTCAGAACTTGTAAGTAGCACTTCTTTATTTATAGTCATTAATTATTATTATTCTGTTTGTTGACCTGTAGAGATGTCCACACATGATAGAGAAGGTGAAGAGCAAACACACAAACCAGGTTACAAATAGTGAATTGTGGGGAAGTGGGTGTGGCTCAATGGATAGAGCCTCCGTTTACCATACGGGAGGCCCCGGGTTCGCTTCCCAGGGCCTCCTTGTGAGAGCAGGCCGGCCCGCGCAGCGTGGTGGGCTGATGCAGCAAGACCTCACAGCAAGGGGGAGATAAGCAGACACAGAAAAAACACACAGCGAATGGACACAGCAAACACAAGCAGCAAGGGGGGGATAAATAAATAAATAAATCTTAAAAAAAAAAAAAAATAGTGAATTGTGTTGTTAGAATGATTTTGGATGCAAGTAATAGCCCAATTGGAGGACTTCTGTTCATTGGGAATATTTATTATCCCACAAAACAAGACGTTCTGTCTTGGTTAAGTCAACCCTTCAGTAACTTTACGGCTCTCACTGGCATCACGGTGATGCTTTTAAGGTCAACCAGGAGTTGTCCTCCTGGTTGAGAGAAGGCTGCCACTGTTCCAAACATCACATCCTTGTTCATTTATGTCCAGAGATAGGAAAAAGAGTATTCCCATAGGTCTGTTTTGAAAAGCTAGAAAACTTTTCTGAACCCCCTATCAAATCTTCTTGGCCAGACTCATGCTATGTGCCAGTTCTTCCATTCACAACCCAATAATTGGCAAGAAGACTGGAACAGCCATGACTTGGCTTAGAAATAGTCAAGATTCACTTTTGGGGGACAGAGAGGAGTCTCCTCTGAAGCACACAGGCCCTTAATCCTAAAAACAAAAACAACAGCAACAAAAAAAACCAAACCCAAATAAAACCCCAGTAACCTATAACATGTTAGCAATGCTAGCAAATGTTACTAAGAAGTTGAAGAATTGTGTGTGAGTGGTCAAGCATCTGCTATAATATACAGAATAAATGGCGTCATTCTTTAAGACAATGCACAAACAGTTGTCTCTGGAAAGCACAAAGCCAATGTGATAATTGCTTTAAGAATGGGGAATTATTTACATTAACTTCTTTTTGAGATTTTTTTATTATCTAACTTTTAAAAGATGTATTTGTGCTATTTTTACACTCAGCTTCTTCCATTTTTTTACTGTTGCCTTTCAATATATCAGTGTAGAACCTTCCTCTCAGTGTGTACCGTGTACTTGGTAACTGTTGCTGGGCAGTGACCTTACTCACAGGGAAGGCGTTAGAAAACTATGGAGCAGAGTCTAACAGGGGCCAAAACTTACCGAGTACCAGGCACTAGTGACCAAGCGATTTCATATAATACTTGACACAATCTGGCAAGGAAGATTGTCTCCCCCATTTTATAGATAAGGAAACATCTCAGAGGTTTCCTTAAGTTACTGCCCCAGGGCTCTAGCTCCAAATCCACTTACATTCGATGATCATTCAACTAATATTTATCAGGTGCCTACTATGTGCCTGACACCATGTTTGGAAATAGATTAGAATCAAGAATAAAACAGACAAAAGCCTCCATCTCTCTAGATGTTACCATCTTGGCCAGAGGTGGAAACAAGCAGACCAGCAGATTCGGTGTAGAGGGACCAGTCTCCTGAGAGGTGAGGGGGGCCTGTGGTCTGCTGTGGCCGGCCTCTCCCCTTCTCCCTCTGTTTCCTCTACTCTTTCGTCTTCTCTTCCCTTCTCCTGCTCTCCCTCCCTCCTTTCACTAGCCCAGTCTCTGTCCTTCTCTTCCAGTTACTGTGGGGTTAATAGCTGTTGTGTGGTAGAAGGCGTTAGTATGGGTTTCTGGCCCCTGTTCTGATTTTTCTTAATTCCTTCTTTTTAGGTGAAATTTATATAACATAAAAGTAACCATTTTAAAGTAAACAGTTCAGTGTCATTAAGTTCTTTCACATATCTAGTTCCAGAATCTTTTCATCACCCCAAAAGGAAATCTCATCCCCACTAAGCAGTTATCCCCCGTTCCTTCTTCCCCGCAGGCCCTGGAAAACACAAACCCCCGTTGCGGTTCAGGCCAGCTGTCCTTTACCTCTCTGGGCCTCAGTTTCCTTTTCTGGGTAAGGAGGAGATGAATCCCTGCTCTGGTTCCCAGATAGGATTGCTGGGAAGATGAAAATGCCCTAATGGCTATAAAAGCAGTTGGTTAAATGGCAAGAGGCATGCAAATGTGAGTTACAATTAACAGGCATCCAAAACCAAGGGCCGGGACCAGTCTCTCAGGTGTCCAGGCAAGTGCGTCTACAGGAATGATGTTTTTTTTTCCTGGGTGAGCTGGCGTCAGCCTGGAGAGCACCTTCTTTCTCTCTCTTTCAATCCTCACTATTTAGGCTTCCTTGCCTAAAATTCCTCCCTTCCTTTCTCCCTGACAAAAAAAAACACCTCTCCCAGTAAGGAGACCACTGAAGAGCGAGACCCGGCCTGGGTGGGTAACTGGGAGAGCAGTGTGAGGAGAGCTTGGAAGCACTGAGTTAAATGCACAAGGCAAATTCCCAGCGTCGGATTTGGAGCAGGGTAATTGCATTCGTCATAATGTAAAATGCTGCTGGCTGAAAGTTAGGCCGTCAATTTAACTACAGGTTTTGGAGAGGAGGAATATCAGAGACTTTAAATGCCACGTCAATTTCATATTCTGATTTCAGAAATATAATCTTTCAGGGAGAAAGATTATAATCTTTATAATTATATAATCTTATATAATCTTTTCAGGGAGAAAGAGGCATGTCTCTTAGGATTGAAGAATTAGGAGGATAATCGAGGGAATGGGAATTTCGATGGATGGAGTGGAGAGAAAATAAATTTGTCATGCTAGGCAGGTTCACCTGGGTTAGGACACGTCGGAAGGGTACTAACGTGAGCTTGGGGCTGGACATAAGGCCTGTCCTCAAGGAGCTCACAGTCAGAAAACAAGGCTGATACAGAAGCCAGAGAACCTGCTCCAGGGAGGTGGGGCTAGGATGACGTGTGCAGAGAGTGAGAGGTGAGCGCAGGTGAGCATGTGCCTAGCCTGGGAGGGGCGGCAGAAGGTCAGGGGGGTTTCTGAAGGAAGGAGCATCTCTGGGGTGAGAAGGAAAGCCCAGGGCTAGAGACTGAGTATAGGGAGAGGGACTGATGAGGGCAAAGCCACACAGGTGGGAGAGGTGGCTGCTCATTCTTGGCCAGGGAAGGTCCAGGAGAAGGAGGCAGTGCCCCTGACCATGAGAGGGCCTGGGTGCCCAGCAGGGAGTGTGGGTCTTGGCAGGAGGGCAGGGGGAGCTAGTGAAGGTGTTAGCACCTCAGGGAGCACATCAGCAGGGAATCCAACCCCGTGGCAGCTGGTGTGGGAAGAAGGGGTTTAAAGCAGCTATTCTCAAATTGTGGTCTGGCGGCCCCTAGGGAATCCCTTCCAGGGAGTCTGAGAGGTTACAGCTATTGTCATAATGACACTAAGACTTTCTTTGCCCTTTTCACTCTCAATGTCTGGGGCGTCTGCCGTGGAGTTGTGCGGAGGCTGCGTGGTGTTGGAGAGGCAGCCGGTCAAATGCAGAAGCAGGGAGGAGAACCCAGGTGTCTTTGGTCTAGCCAGACATTAAAGAGACTTACAAAAATGCAAAAGAGTGCCAATCTTCTCACCAGTTATTTTTCCCTTTGGCAACTGTAGTTATTTTTCATGAAAGATTTTTTCATGTTGACATGCTTATTATTATTTTTAAATGAAATAAAATATTTTTAAAATATCTCAGTTTTAATTTCGATACAGTAAATACTGATAGATAGAATCCACATACAGAAAAGCTCTTTGGGGTCCTGACATGAAAATGTTTGAGAACTGCTGGTTTAAAGGTAGACTTTTGGGGAGTGGGCTGTACCAGTAGCTGCCAGCAGGGGCCGTTATTGTGTCGAGGCCTCTGTGGCCCGTAGGCAGGAGGGAGTGAAGGAGGATAGGGCATCACTGGAAGCCAGAGACGCGCCTGCCTTCTACAACATTTGCTTGCCCTGTTCTAAAGGCCTTTATGTCTTGGCTCACGTCAATCTTGGAACAGACTTGGGGAGTATAAGCTATTATTATTCATGTGCTATTACTGTGTCCATTTTACAGATGAGGAACTCGAGGCTTGGAGAGTCGATTGCCCAAGGATCTTTAGCTAGTGAGTGTTAGAGTCAGGACAGTGTCACAGACAGTCTGATTCTGGAGTCCACCCTTAAACGTGGACAGAAAAAACCCATGGGCCTTATTGGTGAGGGAAGCAAGAAAAGGGCACTCTCCATTCTGGGGAGAAAACCTCTAGAAATAGAGCAGGTAATACCAGAAGCCCAGAAGAGGCCAGCTGAGGACTAGGGATGTGTCCAGTGTTGGCGCTGAGGCTGGGCGGGAGCTGGACAGGCAAGAGGGAGCAAGGGGACCTCAGCTCTGGGGACTTGGCCAGGGATTTGTGCCCCCCTATGTGAAAAAAATGTCTTAAATGGCTGCAGATCCCCCGACGGAGCAACTCGCAGAGGCTGGCTCAGCGGGCCAGTGCCGGGGGCAGGGGCTGGAATACCTTTGCAGAGTGCAGAGTGCAGAGTGCAGTCGGCAGAAACATGGAGCTCCTCTGCTGATACTTACTCTCGCTTTACTGACTGTGCATACCTGGGCAACTCTATGGGAGGCTCCAGCCTGTGCTTCTTAAATCTTAAAGGAATAGGGCTCGATTGATTGATTGGTTGATTGCTTGCGGGGGCAGGTGTTGGTTTTTGCCTCGTTGGCACAGATACAAACGCTACCTTCCATGCCTCTGGAAATAGGAGAGCAAGCTCTCAGCCAGGGCCCGGTCTTTAGCAGATTCTTCTCTTGCACGGGGACCAGTGTCTTGAAGGTACTGAATTTGACACTTATTTACCCACCTGCTGTTTCCATCTCATCCCGAGTGACTCAGCTCAGGGCCCTCCTCCTCCAGGAAGTCTTCCCTGATGGTCCCTGCTGCAGTGGGTGCCGCAGTCCTGTATTCCGCTGCTGCACGTCTGAATTTTTGCCCACACCGTTCCTTTTTTGTGGCTGCTGATTTCCATTCCTGCCTCTTCCACTGGGCTGCAGACCCCTCAGAGCATGGACTCAGCGTTCAGGAAATATTTGTGTTATAAATTGGTCCCATTTAGAGCAGTGATACAGATTCTGAGAGAATAAGTCACTTACCCGCATTATTAAGTGCCTGCTTTAGGATTTAATATTATTTCCAGAAGATCACTTTGCAGTTCCACAGAGCAGCTGAGGGTGCCAGAGGAATGCATGGGCCTGGGAAATGAGCAGAGCCAGCGAGGCCAGCGATCAGCAAAGGGGTTCGGTGCCTACTCAGTGCCCCCACTTCACTCTGAGGCTCAGGGAGATAAGAAGCCTCGGTTCCTGCCCTCAGGGAGAGTCAGATGGGGCAGGGACAAGGTTGGGAAAAGATTACCATGACTTTTGGGAAATGGGGGGGGATGAAGGAAGATTTGCAGATTGGGAAGGCCAGGGAAACCTGGAGTAGTGCAGCTCTGTTCCCTGCTTAGCATCCTGCTGGCTCTGGAATCTGGAGCAGTTTACTTTACCTCTCTACGCCTCAGCTTGCTGAACTGTAAAATGGAGATGATGACCCGACCTCATCGCAGTGTGGTGAGAGGTGGGACCATAAGTGAACGGTAGTTCACACGGCGCCCTGCACGTTGCCAAGTGCTCCAGAAACTCTGCCTCTTGTTATTATTATTTCCGATAGTAACAGTAAGAAGGGCTTCCTGGCAGCGGGCTCTCTACTTGAGCGTTTGCTGCAGGTTGGAATGGGCAGTTCCCTTCTGGTGCCAGCTGTGTAACTGGATCCCCCATGGCTCTGAACCTGCAGCCTGAGGTCGGCCTGGGCACCCTTATTCTCCTCTTCATGATTGATCAGGGCCATCTGAGGCCAGGGAGAGAATGTGGGGCTCTAATGGCACAAATGGACAGCCTGCCAAGGGGAGCAGCCTAACCACTTTCAGACACAGCCATGCCGCCTGGCCCAGGCAGCCACCAGAAGGGCATTGCAGGACCCCCAAATGGGGTCTGTTTCTTCTACAGGGTTGGGTTTCTGCAGGCAGGTTCATTCACTCATTCATCCATGCATTCATTCAGCACACAGGAATTAGGCACCTGCTATGGCTCAAACATTGTGCTGGGCACCTTGGGGACACACAGATTCATCCATCCACCCTGTCATTCATTCATGCATGCAGCAGTGGCTAGCTGTGCAGCGCTTACTGTGTGTGGTTCATGGTCCCTGCTCTCCTGGAGCTTGATCAGCTGGGGAGTCTGAGCCCTTGAAGACCATATGTAGGTAAAGGAGGCGGCCAGAGGAAGTGCTGAGCGGGTTGTGAGGACAGGGACTCATTCTGGCTGGGGTCAGCAGAGGCTTCTTGGAAGAGGAGGCAAACGAATTGAGCCTTGAAAGATAAGTAGGATTCGAGCAAGAAACAATGGGGGAGGAAAGGGCACTGCAGGCAGAGGGAACAGCAGTGGGGAGCGTGGAGACTGGAAGGTGCCAGGAGGAGTCAGCCACTGGTGGGTGGTGAACATAAGGGTCATGATGACCGTGGCAGGCATGTTGCACAGGCCTAGGTGTGCCCTGTGCACATGCCGTCTGTGATAGTGCAGCCACGCGTGCAGCCTAGCGGCTCTGAGACCTTGTCTCTGGGGACGGGCTGTGTGGGCTTCAGTCCTGGCTGGACCTCCATTTGCTGTGTGATTGTGGCCAACTTATGGAACCTGACAGAGCCTGTTTCCTCATCTTTAAAAATCAGTCATACGTTCATTGGTCTATATCAGGATGGTCTGCTTGTGCTACGTTGTGTATTGTGCCACTCAGGTTTTCCAGCCTTGGCCATTGGGAGCTTTTTCATTTGGCCCCTGTATAAGTCAGCCAAAGGGGTGCTGATGCAAAATACCAGAACTCTGTTGGATTTTATAAAGGGTATTTATTTAGGGTAGAAACTTACAGTCACAAGGCCCTAAAGAGTCCAACTCAAGGTACCATAAGAAGTAGTTTCTTACCCAAAGTCATTGGCCACATGTTGGAGCAAGATGGCGGGTGATGTCTGCGAGTGTCCAGCCTTCCTGGGTTCCTCTCTTCCTGGGGCTTGATTCTCTCTGGGCTGAGCTGCTCTGCTCCTCTGTATGCTTACTTCCCAGGCTCCAGCTCAAAACTCCCAACTCTGTCCTTTGCCATGTCTTTTCTCTGTGAGTCTGCACCCACCAAGGGGCGGAGACTCAACACCCTACTGATGTGGCCCAATCAAAGTCCTAATCATAATTTAATAAATTAAAAGTGATTCCTCTGACAGACCAGTTTACAAACATAATCCAATAACTATTTTTGGAATTCATAAGCAATGCCAAACTGCTTACTCCACCCTCTGAATTCCAAATAGACATTACAATATTCCAAAAACTTAAATCAGTAACAATACTAAGTGCAAAATCATATAATCAGTTCATAAGAAATACAGTTTGTCTTGGGGCAAAGTCCCATCTGCTGTAGACCTCTGAAACTTACAAAACCATTTATCTGCTTCCAATACACAAATGGACAGACAAAGGATAACCATTTTCATTATCTTAAGGAGAAATTGGGGGGGAAATATGAGTCATGGGTCCTCTA
Organism: Cabassous unicinctus; assembly: GCA_029593785.1. Classification (NCBI taxonomy): domain Eukaryota; kingdom Metazoa; phylum Chordata; class Mammalia; order Cingulata; family Chlamyphoridae; genus Cabassous; species Cabassous unicinctus. Next base: position 22,153 of record JAQZBX010008882.1, on the reverse strand, counting down.
CAGTTCAGTAAACCTGCAGGACATACTTCATTAGATGTCAGAGTCTGAGAGTCATTCTTAAGACAATGGTTTCTTCTTCCTGGGGCCTTATGGGAACCCACCCTTTCCACAGGCTTGCCCAATGGCCATTTTCTTGGTTCCACCCTCATAAAGCATCTGGGTGTCAACCAGGCTCTAGACCTTTCCCTCCAAGAGCATTGGGGTGATTGCCACACTTTACCCAATCTTTTGGTTAGAGTATTAACCCCCCTAGTACAGTGAAGTGAAAACAACATCCTCCCTAACCTTTGGTATACAGGCTCAACCCTCTCAGAGCAACAAGTTGACCACCTGGCCTTCCCTAATCCATGCGGAACAGGTCCACCCCTCTCAGACCTATGGGGTGGTGACCTTAATCACCCTAATCCTTGGGAAATGTGCTTCACCCTCTCTGTACTCTGAGGCAGCAAAACTCTCCCCATTGGGTGGGAATATCCACCCTCTTCAACTGCTGGGGCAAACTCACCCTCTCTGTACACATGGGTACGGTTCCATTTTTGGCCTATGGTGATGTCTTAATTCCGGATCTCAGCTTCCATGGTTTCCCTCTTACAGCTGTTTCTACTTCTATCTCTCCTTTCCATGTCCCTTTCAGTCCAAGCATACAGTGGTTTTGTTCATACAGCTCTCTCAAAAAGCTTGTTGGTTTAGCATGCAAGAAGCAGGGGTCCAAGCCATCAGACAGTAAGACTTTCCACAACTCTTTCTGAGCTAACTGCATCTTCAATCCTGATTTACAAGTTCCAAATTTAGTTAAGTCCTCAAATGGGGCACTATCATCTGGGAGCTTGATTTGCAGAGGCTTGGACTTTCCAGAATCAGTTTTTGTTTTCTTTGTGCCCAACAGTTCAGTTCTCAGCTTATCTTGCTCATCTAGCATTTTGCTGTAAGCTTCAAGGAGAAGCCAAGCCACATTCCCTGATTTTACTTTGGAAAGTTCTTCAGCTAAATGCCCAGGCTTGCCATTTTCAAATTCTGTCTTCCATAAGACACGAGGAGTGAATCTTGCTAAGTTCTCTGCAACTTTAAAACACAGATCGCCTTTCCTCCAGTTTCCAATAATAGTTTCATCATTTACTTATAAGACATCATAAAAAGTCTCTTTAGTGTCCATATTACTATCAACAGTCTTTTTATAGCACTGTAGGCCTTTTCTACCAAGCATCTCACAATGCCTCCAAAAAATACCCCTTACCCATTTATAAAACTGTTCCAGCATTTTGGTAATTGCAAAAGCACTTCCCCACTCCTTGGTACCAAATTCTGTATTTGTCAGCCAAAGGGGTGCTGATGCAAAATGCAAAATACCAGAAATCTTTTTGGCTTTTATAAAGGGTATTTATTTGGGGTAGAAGCTTACAGTTCCCAGGCCATAAAGCATAAGTTACTTCCCTTACCCAAGTCTTTTGCCATGTGTTGGAGCAAGATGGCTACCACGTCTGCCAAGTGTTCAGTCTTCCTGGGTTCCTCTCTTCCCGGGGCTTGTTTCTCTCTGAGCTTAGCTGCCCTAGTCTCTCCACAAGGCCAGCTGCAGGTGACCGGCTCTGTCTCTTTCCCTGGGGCTCAATTCTCTCCAGGCTCAGTTGCTCTGCTCCTCTGTGTGCTTACTTCCCGGAGCTTCAGCATTAAAACTCCAACTGTCTTCAATGCTGTGTAGTTTTCTCTATGAGAAAGGGGGTGGGGACTCAACATCCTACTGATGTGGCCCAATCAAAGCCCTAATCATAATTTAATCACACCCAGGTACAGATCAGTTTACAAACATAATCCAATATCTATTTTTGGAATTCATAAACAATATCAAACTGCTACAACCCCTGTGGTATATTTGTCACAACAAATAGACTGGTATTGATACATCGTTATTAACTAAATTCATACTTTATTCAGATTTCTCCAGTTTTTCCATTACTGTCCTTTTACGTACCTCCTGTTGACATACCCCATCACTGTGTTTGTGTGTGTACATATGTGCATTTTGTTTTTAACACTTCCTTACTTTCTGGACATACAACATGCTCATGCTCGTCTCTAGTATATCCTGCCCTCAATCTAGAATCAGACATTTCCCCAAGGAGCACTGATTCCTTCTCTTTGGTTTTAGCAACCAAGATTGGGGCATTGGGTATACTCATTGCTATTGAGGTGTCGTTGCTTCTAGACAAATCTCCAGTGCCAAAGAATCCCAAATAACTCTCCATCCCTGAAGTGTGGGCTGCCCTTTCTTCCAGTGAGCACAGTATGTAACGAAGGAAAAACAAGAGTAACTTTCCAGCAGAGAAACCTGACAGATATCACCTCAGCCAGGCGATCAAGTTTATTCTAAACTCTAAGCTCTTGGGGTAAAAGGATATACCTTATTTTTCTAGGTCTTGTTAACAAGCTCAATAAATGTTGGACAAAGGAGTAAATGAATAAATATGTGAATAACAGTCTATTGGTGGGGTGCCTTAGTCCAGTGCTTTATACATCAAATGTGCTGCTGGAGTTTAATCTAAGACCTTCTTTTCTGCAGTCAGCAGAGGGTCTCATAATATTGTTGAAGGTGGAAAAAAGCTAATATAGGAAATAACCATGGACCAATATACAGGGAAAAGCAGCCCATGCAGCTGACTCAGAACAGGAATTAGGATTTGGGAGGGAGAGGAGGGTGTCAGGATTTGTGAGATGTGACCCAGGCCCACTGACATTTCTCACCTTTGTGCCCTCTCTATAATGCCTTCTTCTTTTATCTGCCTAACCTCTTCCCCCTGGCTAATCCTTACTCCTTTTTTAAGATGCACAGCTTAGATAGAAAAAGAAGGAAAGCTTCCAAATTCTTTTTATAAAGCAATCATAACAGTGATGCCAAAACTCAATGAAGACCACACGCACAAAAAAGAAAACTACAGTGCAGTCTTTGCCTATGAACATCAGGGCAAAAATCCTAAATAAAATATTAGCAAACAGAGTCCAGCTGAACATTGAAAGAATATTCCTGATTAGATGGAATTTGTTCTGGGATATAACATTAGGAGATCTATATCATTTTTCATCTTATTCACTGCTGTAAGGAAAACAAGCATATGATCATCTTGATAGATGCTGAGAAGGCATTTGACAAAATTCAACATACGTTTCTTGAAAATTGTCTTAGAAAAATTAGAGTTGTATACTTTTAAACCTATAAAATAATATAACTCAAAATTCAGCATCATGCTTACTGAGAAAGCCCTGGAAGCATTCACAATAAAGAAGAGAGAAAGACAAGAGCATCCACTATCAACACTATTATTTAACATTGTACTAGAGATACTAGCCAACGTGATTATACAAGAGAAAGGAATTGGAAGTAAAGAAAATTAGAAAAGAGGAGGTAAATATATTACTGTTTACAGATAACATGATTAATATCTGGGAAACTTAGAATGAGTGCAGATATACTACTAAGAGATTCAATAAGGTGTCAGAGTAAAAGATTAATACAAAGAAATCAATATACAAGTGAAAACAAAAGAACTAACCTATTTACCGTAGCAAAAAAAAAAAAAGTTTAGGACAAAAAGCCCTAAGGATAAAATTAACAAGAAATGTGCAAGAGTTAGAGGAATAGACTTTACAATACTCTGAAGATAGACAACAAAAGCACAAATGGGAGTGTCTGGCATGCCCTGATTTAAGGAGACTCACCATCATAAAGATGTCAGGTCTATCCAGTATTCACTGAAAAACATTAGTTCCAATGTAAACATACTGGAACTTATAAACTAGGCAAGTGGGTTCATACAGTGAGTGCTTATTTTCTGCCAGATGCTATTTACATCTCTGCCAGCAGTAACTTAATCCGAGGACAAAGCACGAGGCATGTGCCTGTATCATGTGATGTCTATTTTACAGCTGAGGAAACGGAAGCAAACACATAGGGGTTGAGTGACTTGCCCAAGGTGACATACAGCTGAGAAATGGCAGAGCCAGCCTGAAACCCAGGGAGTTTGCCTCCAGAGGTCCCCCCACAACAGTGCCACATTGTGAAGTAAGTGGAAGCAGATAGTGGGATGCAAAGAATGTCATGAGCACCCACCATACTCACTGTCTTTTCTTCTGGGTAGAATGTAAGTAACTTGCCTGCTTTGTAGGATTATTGTAAGAATTAAACTAGTTCACATGTGCAGGCATCTAGGCCAGTGCCTAGTGCAAATAGCTACCCCCAAAATGTTAGCTCCTGTTTACCCACAGTGGAGCCTGGCAGAAGGCAGGTTTAGCACCCAACCTTTAATTTGTTCAACATGATTTATTATGCTTTTGCGGTGTGCCTCTCTTTGTACTTGACTCTAGGTTTAAAAAGGAATTAAATGTTAAGTGAATGAAGAAATGAAACACACAAACAAAACAAAAAGAAAAAAAATTAGCAGTAGAACTGCTGGACTCGCCTTTATCACCTTCCCATTGATATTCTGTCACCAGATAAAGGTGGGAAACAGGAGACAACCACTTCCTAGCTCTTTGATTTTGACCAAGTTACCACTCCAAGCATTAGTTTCTTTGTTTGTAAAAGGAGAAAGAAAATAATAACTCCTACCTCACAATGTTGTTGGGTTAAATGAGATAATTTGTGGAAAAAAGTCCTTAGGCAATTCAACAATGCTCCGTATTACAGGATTAGTAATAGTGGTAAGATTGGCACGAGCCCATGCTGATGACGATAGCATCCTGCCATCCATCCATCCATCCATCCATCCATCCATGGAACCCATTTCTTAAGTATGAGTTAAACACCTTCTGTGTGCCAAGCACTGTGCTATGTGTAGAGATACAGTGATGAGCCAGGCAGACCTCTGTCTATGGAATTTCCAGTCAAGCCACACTGACACTCCCTTCAGCCAGAGCTCATACCACTTTATTTCCTGAGCCCACCCAGGATAATCACAGGGCTGCCCCCTGCCCCTAGGATGGTGGGGGACTTTTTCATAGTGAAAAGGCAGAGTCAATGGAAAAACCTTGGGGAATCCACCGTAGCTCTACCTAATGTGAACTCTTCTACCCAGAGCAATAAGCTGTCTGTTATATAGGTATGTTGCCAGTGCTGGGAGTCCTTGATTGAGGTGGTTATTTTTCCTCCTGAAGTAATTTCCTCCTTAAACGTTTTCAAGCTGTATCTGTTGGAATGCTGCCTTTCTTAATGCTAACCACATCCCCTGCCACACCGTGTATTCTACCTGCCCTGAAATGCTGTAATTTAATTTTCGCATTATGTCCGATGTGATGAATTACAGCCAGACAGCCATTGACTAAGTGTCAGCAAAGACTGATTAAGGAATTGAAACTAATGGCATTTGGGGACAATTTTTCCCCCAAATATCAGGGTCACAAATGAAGAGGAAAATGATGTTGTTGCTAGCCAAGAACAGTACACAAACTTCAGTGATGCCTGCGGACATTTTAAGAGAGAGAGAGAGAGAGAGAGAGAGAGAATTGCATCTACATTTAGAGACTTTGAAATATTCCAGTTCTACATATAGGATCAACTGGGGATAAAGTGGAACAGTCCAGCCGGAAATTTGCCAGCCCCTGGTACAAAGTTGGCACTCAGTACTAATGGGGGGAAGAAAGGAAGGCAGGCAGCAAAAGCAGGAGCTGGTGGGATGTGGAGGTTAAAACGGGTTGAGGCATGAGAACTCGGCTCAGAAAGAGCAAGCGTGAAGACTGCAAACGGGCAGGAGCCTTCTTCTGGACTGCTCTAGGCCGGGGCTAAGCCTGTGGGTTCAAAGGAGCCACCCCTCTTACGCCTTGTCCATAGGGCACAACAGAAGCAGGTCTCCCGCGGTCGGCCCTGTTTGATATGTGGACTTCAGGAACACAGGGCCTGCCCACATCGATGAACTCTCGTTGGCAAGTTATGTTACAAGTGGTCTTGGGTTCCTTTTCCTTGAATATAATATATGTACCAGAGCCAATTCCTATACACACAAAACATGGCATAGTAGCATTTTCCAAAGTGTGGTCCAAAGAACACCAATCAATTATGGAATTAGGGATATAGTGACAAAATAGTTTGGGTAACACTTTTCCATCATTTTGCAAGGCAAATTACATGTTAGTGTTTTTAAGGCTCTGAGAAATCCAGTGATACAGACTTTGGTTTAACCCGGACTTTCCCACACTCATTCACCAAACGGAACCCTTTTGTGTTTTTGTATGGTATCTATTAATATCCTAATATTCCCTGGAGGGCCCTTGGGGAGATTTGAACTTAATACTTCAGAGATGCTCAGTACATCTTGTTAGCTCTCATGCATTTGGTTGGGTCCTGCTGAATGAACCATTGGCTTCCAAATCTGGATTCTCACCACCCATCCTCCGCCTTTGCCTTACTTATTCCTGGTACTTACACCTGCTCTCCTGCCTGCTGGGATTACCCTTCCTCTGAGGACCATACGCTTTTGCGTGGGCTTGGTTTCCTCCCCTTGCCTGGCCCAGCCCCGCGTCCCATTCTTAACCTGGCTCAAATCTTCTGCTTTCTGGCATCAGGCATCCTAGGAGACAGTTTGCTTCCTTTTATTTTCTACCAGCAGGGCCTTCCAAAGTTGACCCAGACGTAAGCGCAAAGTACAGACCCTTCTTAGAGCTTCTGCCCTGTGCGTCATCATTTCTTGTTTGGTTGCTTAAGGTCCAATTTTCCCCAAGAGACTTGAACTTCTTCATGGCAGGGATTTTGTTTTTTTCTTTCTGTATCTACTGCAACTGGTAAATGCTCAGTAGAAGTTTGTAAATGACTTGGCAAAGTGGGACTTTGGCAGGTCCTTAAGGTGTGATTTGAATTTACATAAGTGACAAGAATTAAAAGGTTTCTATAGGTAAAATGGTGACATTCGTGGAAAATAACAGATCCAGTGTCTGGAATCTTCTGGTAGGGCCTCAACCAAGACATGGGCAAGATCTTATTGAATGCTTCGTGACGACATTTTGAGTTTGGTTTTTATCATGTTTATTTTTCTAGTATGAAATTAGTGGTGGTCCCTTTTGAAATATTGGAAAATAGTTACCAGAAAAAAGATTGAAGGAGAGGATCACCCAAGCCACACACCTGAGATAAAACACTGGGACCATTTTAGAGGGTTTCCTGCACATCTTTTCCTTTGTTCAAGTTTTTCATCATGTAATTCAAATCCTGCTCTTTTCATTTATCTATGACAAAAGTATTTTATGTATTTGCTAAGTATTCTAATATTTGCAAACATTATTTAGTAATGTAAATTTACTTACGATGCACTAGTCCTTCCTCTGGAGGTAGCCAGCATAAGGAGGTTATATTATTATAAATGATTCTGAAAGACTTTGCAGGGTTTGCACCTCTGACTTAGTTTTAGACACAGGAATGTATGGTTTAAAGATCTACATATATATTGCTTGGATTAATTTCCAAAGTATAATTACCAGTCTACTCTTGATCAATAATTGAGAATCCTGTTTTACTGCCTTTTAGCTTTTCTAATTTTATAAGTGAGAAAAGGAGTTTATTTTATTTCTGTTTCTTTGATTACTATTAATGCTTACTATTTGGGGCATATCTTTTGTTAACCTGTAGTTTTTCCTCTTCTTCGATTGGTCTGTTAAGGTCCATTTACTTATTTAAATATTAGAAAGATTTGCTACGAACAGAAATTTCACAGTCCAGTAAGCAGAGTTGCTATCCTAAGATACAACTAAAACAAAAATGAGCAGGAAGTCATCGCCTACACAAATTCAAACGATGAAAAATATTCTATTGCTTTTTAAAAGATTGGTACATAAAAGAACATATTAGACACAGAAGACCTCTGCTTTTGGGAAGCAGATGTGGCTCAAGTGATTGAGCTCCCGCCTACCACACGGGAAGTACGTGGCTCGGTTCCTGATGCCTCCTAAAAGAAGACAGCGAGCTGGCATGACGGGCAGGCACAGCAAGCTGACACAACAAGATGATGCAACAAGAGACACAAGAAGAAAAACATAATGAGAGACACAATAAAAGCGGGGAACGGAAGTGGCTTAAGCAATTAGGCGCCTTTCTCCTACATTGGAGGTCCCAAGTTCAGTTCCCGGTGCCTTCTAAAGAAACAGAGAAGACGAACAGACAGCAAGTGCAAACGGCGAGGGGGTGGAGAGGAAAAAAAAGACCTCTGCTTTGGAGCTACCTGACCTGGACATTAGGGAATCCGGAAGCGAGGGGCCAGGGAGGTTTATCCAGTGCAAACAGCAGGTGACGCCAAGAGTTCTGCTTTGAATGGCGTGTTCTCTGGTGCAGTGACGCTTATGCCCAAACGACTTAGCTTCCGATTGGCTGCTGGAGAGTGGTCATCCTAGTTTATTAGCTATGTGTCTTGGAGAAGTATGTTCATTGCTCTGGGCCTCAATGTCCTCCTCTGTAAAATGGAGTGATAAGCTGGTGGTAAGGATTGAACAAATTACATAGAAGGTGCTCATTATCAGTGCCCAGAATAGGACAGGCACTCACTACGCATTCATTCACACTTCTTTCCTGACTTGGTTTGAGACCCAACTTATTCTCCAGTCCTTAAGCAGTCTAAGTGCCCCACCAAAGGGACCCTAAATTCCTTTAGATGATCCTTACACTTTTGGAGGGCTTTCAGGCTGCAGAATGCTTTTGTATCTGCTATTTTACTTGATCTTCACAATCACCCTGTAAGAGAGGGACCTTTACTTTTTGCATTTCCTGCGAGTGTCCTTGGGAGTGCCAGCATCTGCCTGGAGACTCAGTTCCTGTGGTCTGATCCTTGGTTTAGTCCCTCAGGACTCAGATTAAACACGCCTTTTCAATGAAGCCTTGACTGAACCCCCAAAATAAGTGAGGTGCCCTCCTTCACAGCCTCTTTCGCCCTTTTGAGTACCATGCCATGTCTTATTCTGCCTTTTCCAGCACATTGGTCAGTGTGCATTTAAATGGGTTAATACTGAACACAGGCGCCTAGCTGGGGGTTAAATGAGCTGGAGCACGTAAAGGACTTTGATGCTGCTCGGTGACTATCTGTTGGTTGAGTGGATGTGGGTTACTTCAGTCTCCCCTGTGACCCACCCGTCAGGGATAATGGGATTTGAAAGGACCACGCTGTTCTATCCTCAGGCTTCACATCCACCACCCAAGCCCTTCCACAGCCAGTGGGTTCATCCATAGACCTTCCCTAATTGTAGGGGCTGATATTGAGAGAGGGGTCTTACAGGTGTGGGATGTGGAATAGGTACCCTGGGGTGGAGAACTGGGACATCAGACAGCCTTGGTAGGAGCTGTGGGGGGTTCCCAACACGATTTGTATCCACTTCCAATTTTGCTGATGATGGTTCCTGTGCTTGGCCTTCAACACATCTAAGACATTGAGCGTGTGACTGAGAAGACATGGAGGAAGGCCATTGGGGTTTGCCGTCAGAGGGCCTGGGCACGCCGCTCACAGGCTATGAGACGCTCCGGGGATGTCAACACCCATTGTCCAAGCTCCCCTTGGTTAAGTGGGGGCCTTCGAAGCCAGTCTTAGCCTGGAATTTGGGGAGCTTGCATTGGGTACTGGAAGAGGGAGTGGAAACTAGAGAGAGAAGGGATTTAAAAGGTGGCATCCTGGGCTGAAGCCAAGATGAAGAGTGAGCGCCAAGCAGGCGTCCAGTGGATTCATCAAGGGGCTGAGCAGTGAAACTCAACCAGTTCGTCCTCTTCCTCCCTTCTTTCCTTGAGCAGCGTTTTAAGTAGACGCCCACTCTACGACAAGCCCCCTGCGGACCCCGGGGATGCAAGAACGAGCGGGCCAACAAGGTCCACCTTCCTGATGCTTGCATTCTAAAGAGCGAGGCAGGGAGTAAAGGAGAAAACCCAGGAATGAATGAGGGCGGTGTCGATTGTGAGCACTGCTGAGAAGCGAATCCGGAAGGTGCTGTCTGAGAGAGGCAGGAGGAAAGGGAGCACTTTCCGAGATGTCACAGAGAGCCTGGCGTGGAAGGCAGAGGGAGCAGTGCCTGGAGGCACAGCCAAGGCCTCCCCAGGCGGAGGGAGGGATGCGATCAGGGCCTGGGCTGCAGCTGGCGCCTCTCGCAAAGAGCGTCTCGAGGTGTAAGGTGCATTCCCTGGCTTGCTGACCAGCAGCTATTGAGCACCCATTCCGTGCCAGGTACTGTTCTTGAGCTGGGCAGTAGCAGTGAACAAAATAGCCTCGGGCTCACGGGCTTGTGTTCTGGTGTGAGGGGATGGCTAGGAAGCTGGGTGGGCACGGGTGCTGGGATGCCGCAGAAGGCGCCACTCTACAGAGTCCTCCAGGAGGCCTGGTTAAGGTGCCTCAAGGGAGCAGTGACATGAGGGAGGGAGCCACGTGGGTACCTGGATGGAGGAGCTGCCTGGCTAATTCCAGGAACGCAAGGAGGCCAGCCCCCCTGGAGCTATGTAACCAAGGAGTGTGTGTGCGCGTGCGCTCTGGGGAGTAGGTTAGGACGTGAGGTCAGAGAAGAATGAGGAGCTAGATTTCTAGGGGTTTCCTTGCATGGCTGGTAGCCCCAGCAGAGGCACTTGGTCATTGTCCAAGCTGGGCTATGGACTTCTAGGAACTGAGGCCAAACTGGGCAGGATTGTGACTGGGAGAAGCTGGAACTGATGGAGCCAGAGGTCAAGGGTAGATGGTGTCAGGGGAAGAGGGGTCAGTCACTTGGGTTCAGGCCTGAGAAGCCAAATTGGTACCAGACCCCAGGGGCCAGTGCAGGTCTCGAATATAGATGCGAGTCTGGAGCTGGGTGAAACAGGAGGCAGCGGGCGGGCCCTGAAGAGAAGCCTCGAGGATGGGTGCATCGACCTGGGTTTGCTGAGAACAGAGAATAGTAAATGAATATCCAGGTGCTTTGAAAATGCCAGTTAAAGTAGCCCCCAGGAGGATATGCCCATGGCCTAACCGGAACCTGTCAGTGTGAGCTTACTTGGAAAAAGGGTCTTTGCACATGCAGTTATGTTCTGACCTTGAGATGAGATCATCCTGGATTTCCCGGGCACTCTAACTCCAAGGCCAGGTGTCCTTGAAGAGACACGGAGGAGGAGGCCGCGTGAGGTGGAGACCTATTGGAGTGAGGCGGCCAGAAGGAAGGAACCCTGGGGCCAGGGGCTGGAGAGGCCAGGAGGAGCCTCCCCTAGAGCTGGGTTGCAGTGCAGCCCTGCCCACACCTTGATCTCGGGCTCCTGGCCTGTAGCCGTGTGGCAGTTTGATGTAATTATGAATTCCAAAAATATATATTGGATTATGCTTGCAGACTGGTCTGTTAATCTGGGCATGATGAAGTTATGATTAGGGCGTTGACTGGGCAACGTCAATAGGGTGTTGAGCCCCACCCCTTGGTGGGTGGGGGTCTCCAAGATAAAAGACAAGCAAAGGACAGTGTTGGAGCAGTTTTGAGGTTGGGGTCTTGAGCTGGAGCCCCGGGAAGTAAGAGAGCTTGGTCGTGAGGAAGGAGAGAAGGCCCCGGGATAGAGACAAGCCATTCGCCTGAGAGTCTACAGCTGGCCTTGTGGAGAGAAGCAAAGCCTAGAAAGCCTCGTAGTCTACAGATGACCTTGTGGAGGAAACAGAGGAGCTGAGCCTGGAGAGAAATGCAGCCCCGGGAAGAGAGGAACCCAAGAAGCCTGAACCCTGGCAAACGTCGGCAGCTGACTTGCTCCAACACGTGGCAATGGACTTTGGTGAGGGAAGAAACTCATGCTTTATGGCCTGGTAACTGTGGACTTCTACCCCAAATAAATACCCTTTATAAAGACCAACTGATTTCTGGTATTTTGCACCGGCACCCCTTTGGCTGACTAATACATGGCCTCCAGAACCATGAGAATAAATTGCTGCTGTTTTATTAGGGGTGTGTAGGGCTGGGGAAGGATCGAGGGCTTGAGAGATGCCTGCTGAAGGGTAGGGAGGTTTGCTTTTTGGGTAACGAGAATGTTCTAAAATTGACAGTGGTGATGAATGCACAGCTCTGTGATTACACTAAAAGCCACTGATGGCACACTAGGGATGGATTGTATGGTATGTGAATATATCTCAGGAAAACTGCTGAAAACGCTTCTGCTTTAAGCCACCAAGGTCGTGGTACTTCATTGCGGTAGCTTAAAACAACAGGGAACTAATACAATGCCATAATCACTAGTTTCTCTAATAATCAATAATAGGTTGGGAAGAATAATGAACTCTCTCAGCTTTTCATGCTGGTGTGGCTAGATTTGGCTCAAAGAATCCCTTTCCAGAGTGTGTGATCCGATTCGACTGGAAGCCCTCTTCCAGCTGTGTTTCAGAAACAGTTTTCCACTGTCCACAGGCCTCTAACCAGCTAACCTGCCCGAGAACACAGCGTCCAAGGGCCTCACAGAACTTCTCATTGAAGTCCAATCTGATGGCTTGACCCAGGTCGAGGAGGTCACAACACACTCTTGTCCCCAGAGCTCTCAGCAGGGGACAGTGAATACCCAGGCAGGGCTCAGGAATAATCAGTGAGTCAGAGAGAAAGTGCCACGTGCCAAGCAGGAAGCAGTTTTGAAAATGGAAGAAACAAATCAGTTATCAAATAAAAGCTTCAGGTAGCCATGCAGGCTATTTCTGATCTGAATCAAAGATGAAACATTTCTCCCTCTTAGTTTTAAACTGAAGAGTGAGGATTTTCCTGTTTTTGAAAATGATGGGCAAATTGATTGCATATCTCACTACTATTAAAGTTGCATTTTGTATAATGCCTTAAAATTATGCTGTGCTGTTCCCAATAGACAGATAAGGCATTGGAGGCACCAAGAGATCAATTACCTGGCCAAGGTCAAAGAGATAAGAAGCATGAGAGTTAATGTGGAGAATGAGGCCATTGGAGGCAGAATTCCAGCAGTGGACGGGGATTGCTCCAGACTCGGTCATTCTCCCTCCTCAGCAAGGTGGATGATGTCTGGCTGGATCAGCCTGGAGTCCAGCGGTGCTTAGTCTTGGGGCCTCACAGACCCCTTGAAAATATGATGAAAGCATAGAGTCCTTATCCAGGAGAAATGTGCACTCACGCAGACCAGCATGTCATCTCCAGGTGTCCCTGCCCGTGCCCATGAGCACTCCACTGATCCCCAGGAAGACCGGCTGACACCGTCCACTTTCCACACTTGGAGTCCATGTCAAGGCCTTGGCGGGATCCTCCTTTTTGCACAGCTCCAGTCTTAGTAGCAAGCTCATGGCCTCCCACCTTTGGACAACTCTGGGATAACTTTTCTCTTGAATCAAATAAATATGTCCATAATGATCAGTAGTTGATGATCATTAGAGCATTTTTGAACTGGAAGGAACCACAGGCAGTTTTAGGCTAACATCCACTGTACCTTCTTCAATGCTCTACTTCTTTAGATACCATTAAGTATTATTTTTTAAGAAAAGCTTTTTGTGACCAAGTGAAGCTGGGCAGAGCCGAATTGGACTCCATAGAGCTGCCGTGTCGCTCCTTGGAAAACACCTCAGGAGCCTCCGGTGCAGCTCAGTCCCCTTCCTCATTCTCTAGGGGAACAAACAGACCTAGAGGCATTTGGGGACATGTTTATTGGGGCCATCTGTCAATTCAGGCCGTGTTTACTAAATTGCACCTTCGTGCCAGGCTCTGCACTTGGGACAAGTCCTTGTCCCTGAGCATAAGAGGCTCCTTGTGGTGCCACCACCACTTACACACATTGCAGTGCAGCTTAATAAGTGCTCTTAAAAGGAATAAAACTAGCTCTGAGTCTATGGGCGCGACTCCCACAGAGGAAAAGACATTTCAGCTGGGCCATGAAGGATGGGATGGAGTTGGATGGATGGACCTGGAAATGAAGATAAAGCGTGTTTCAGACAGAGAGAGCTTTAGCGGCCAAGGCACAAAAGCCTGATTTAGGGGAAGGACATGTTGAAGGAGTGGCAGGTAACTCACTGTGGCTGGAGTGGAGGGTTCCACTTGGAGGAGGAAGAGCCAGAGGTCAGGATGGTCCAATCGTGATTCACACATCATGGAGGTTTGAATGCACCACTCATGGTTTTGGCCTTATCTTGTGGACATGAGGGTTTTGAGAAGAGAGGGTGTCTTATTTTATTTTTTAAAGATTTATTTATTTATTTATTTATCCCCCCCTTGCTGCTTGTGTTTTACTGTGTCCATTCGCTGTGTGTTTCTTCCGTGTCTGCTTATCTCCCCCTTGCTGTGAGGTCCCGCTGCATCAGCCCACCGTGCCACGCGGGCCGGCCGGCCTGCCCTCACAAGGAGGCCCCCGGAGGCGAACCCGGGGCCTCCCATATGGTAAACGGGGGCTCTATCCATTGAGCCAAACCCGCTTCCCGAGAGGGTGTCTTAAAAAGACCCCAAATGTAATAGTTTGGAGATTGGCGGGCAGGCTGTGAGTTTGGAACCGTGGAGGTTAGTTAGCAGCCACACATGAGGTGATGAGTTCGAGGCTACAGCTGCCACTGGTGTCCCTGCACTCCTCCTACCTCTGTCTCAGCTGTGGCTGCATTGGGCAGGCCAGCGCAAGCTCACACTTGCAGATGGACCTTACAACGGCTTGTGTCATGCAAGGACAGCCCACAAGTACAGGGGAATTAATGCCCCTGGAGCCAACCTCAACCAATGGGGGATAGGAGATAGTGGAAAAATGCCCCAGCCTCCTGTCTTCATGCAGGTAATTCTGGAAGATTCTGTAATGGTCTCAAGCAGTCTCGGTGGAACGAGCCCCTGTTCCTCACAGCACGCCTTCCCCGTGGCTCTCCTCCTGCCTGCCTCCCTTCCCTGCTCCCTCACGCTTGCTTCTTGAGTTACCTCCCAGATGAACCGCCCACGGGCAAGTCCTTTTCCCAGGCTCTGCTTCTGGGGAAACCCAGACTAAGACAGGGACATAAAAGAGAGTGGGTGTTGTTTTTGTTTTAAACCAAGTGAGTCTAAGGCCAGGTGGTCTGGCTGGGTGAGTAACGTGCTATTCTCAGGCTCTCTTTAAACAAGATGGTTTTCAAGATGTTCTTGGTGCTCTCTGGGCAGGAGCCTCAACCCCCAGAATCCCAGGGGATAGTATTATTATTATTAATTTAAAAATAGGCTTGGGTTTACTTCATTTTCTCCTGAGCCACAGAACTTCAGAACCTCAACCTGTCTTATATTTGAAAAGACATCTAATCTAATCCAAATCCAAAAGTCAAGCTTAAACTACCCCTGTATCATTTCCATCATGTGGTCAGCACCCTCTTTTTTTTTTCTTTTGCATCTTGCAATGGGGAACTCACTACCTCCCAGACCATACTGTTCCAGGACCATCACTCAATAAACCAAGTCAACAAATATTTATTTCACATCTACCAAGTGCCAGGTGCTGGGGCTTTTGAGAGGGGCAGTTAGTCACAACTGTCTTCCTTCTAGGTCACAAAGCAATTTGAGAAACGGCACAGTAGTCAGATGGGGTCACATATCTGCTTTGCTCCTGCTGATAATGCATTAGGAAATGGGGCTTTGTCCCGAGGCCAAAAGAGCCTCCTAATATTTCCCTTTCCAATATCTGGAAGGTGGGACACAGCTAAGGGGAGGGACGGGGCTGCAGAGCAGACGGTCCTGGCCAGTGGAGGATCGGGGCCTTACACTCCTGGGTGCCCAGAATCCAAGAGCCCCAAAGCATGAGATCCTTGGGCGTGATCTTTAAAGCAGAGTCCTGCTTCCCAGCTGAAGGGACCAGCAGCAGCCAGCCTGCCACCACTGCAGCACCCATTCATTCCAGCCCTCCTCCCCCAGCAGAGAGCATTAGGAGTCAAGAGAGGCAGGAGAAGTGTCGCACCATTGTCGGCAGCCCCTGGGATCAGGTGACTATGCCGTCACCTTCGTGACCCTGGAAGGAAAGTGGGAACAAATGATCTGCCACTTCAGCTCAGGCTGAAGGGGACCCTTGGAGAGCAGGACAGATGCCATCTGTGACCTGGCCCATGCGTAGCCTGGCTAGGGAGCCTGGAGAGACAGGGAGGGGCAGTTACAGAGTGGTGGGAGTTGGAGCAGCCTGCTCTCTCTGGACGGGGACATTTAGCCCAATAGCAAATGCGACTGAGACAGTGGCGGTGAGCCCTAGAGTGCTAGCCCTGGGAGGGCTCTTGAAAATGATTTGACCCAGCACTTCTCAAGGGGTGTGTGGTTTTGTCCCCCTAGAGGACACGTGGCCCTGTCTGGAGACATTTCTGGTTGTCCCCAAAGTGGATGGCGCTACTGGCACAACGGATAGAGGATAGAGAGCAGGGATGTTGCTCAACATCCTACGGTGCACAGTACAGGGCCCCACCTGGAAGCTGAGGTCAAGAAACCCTGGTTTAGCTCAGCCTCCTCTCCCCATTTTACAGGTGTGGAAGCCGAGGCCCCGAGAGGTGAAATGGTAGCTCGAGCCTGCAGCCCACCTGGCAAGCAGAAGAATAAGAGTCAGAACCCAGGTGCCCCAGCTCCCAAACCAGAGCCTCCCCTCCCTACTTTGCCACCTCCTGAGAACATTCCCCGAGAGATGTCTGCTCAGGGGAGGCGGCAAGCCAGAAATCCAGGAAGCCAAAGCTAGACCATCTGGTTCAGTAGATGCCTGGCTAGGGGAGGCCAGGACAGGCCTGTGTGGCCTGGTGGGGGCTCAGGCTCACAGTTCCAGGCTGGAGGGCCAAATGCCGAGCAGGGGCCTCAATCTGGCAGCCAGGGCTCGGGGAGAGGTCCGTGAGATGGGGAGGAGCAGCCTTGGGGAGCTGCAGCACTAACGGGTCTGTGCATCAGCCGTATACAGGGGATGTGAATGAGCATGTGCACGCGTGCATGTGTGCACGAATGCATGTGTGTGAGTGCTGTGTGCATCGATATGTGTGTGCATATGTGCTGTGTGTGTGTGCCAGTGTGCAGTGTGAATGCGTATGTGCCCGTGTGTGTTGTGTGCACGTGTGTATGTGTGTGTGTGTGTAGACATTACAATTGCACTGATTCAGACACAGGTTCTGGAGGTGGACAGGGCGTGGATCCTGTTTCCACACTTTCTTGCTTCCCAAACGTAGAGAAGCCATTTAACCTCTCTGTGCCTCAGTTTCCTCATCTGCAGCAGGGGGAGAAAAAAAAAAACATGCCTTCTCTGTGTAGTTGTGGTAAAGATTAAGCTCCTCACAAACCCTTAATAAATGTTTCCAGTGATTACACTCATCGGCCCAGAAAATGACAGCATTTGCGTGTTGATAGGGTTTCAGGGGTCCTTCACGGACCCCTCAATTTAAAAGAAAAGGGGCTGAGCTTCCAAGCACACGCTTGCTGTCTCATGTCAGTTCAAGACAAGGTCTCCTGCACCAGCCCAGCACTCTTCCCAGTACATTTTTCTTATAGGAACTTGGCTTTGGATGGACTCTTACATTTGTCCATGATGAGCAGCCAGAGAGCAGGAGCTGAACAGCAGGGAGCCAACAGTTACAGAGCCTCCACGTGCTGCCACTGTGCTGAGTGTCCTAGGACGTCAGTTCACGAAATCTGCCAGCAGCCTTGTGAGATAGGGAGGAACAGATGAGGAAACTGAGGCAGACAGGGACAGCGATTGCCTAAGCTATTACCTTAATAAGTGGATGCCCTGGCATTCAAACCCAGGTCTGCCTGCCCCCAAGCCCCATTTACCTGACTTCCTGGTGTCAAGATGATGTTTGTCCCTTGCTGGTACACTTCCTGCTGAGCCAAGAGGACCATCTAAGAAAGTTTAGAACCTAAGGTCGTTAGTGTTTCTGAAAGCAAACTCAGGAGCAGTTCCTTAAGAGACTGGCTCGAGCACTTCTCACGCATGATCATGCCCCAGAGCTCCAGTGAGCCCCTGGACCCATTGGTTGCAAGTGACAGAATCCTCACTTGAACTGGCTTAAATGCTAGAGGACAGCATTGGCTCATGTCACTGGACCAGGTGTGGACAGGCTCCGCTGGAACCAGGCGCATACGCAGAACCCGTCCACAAGCTCTCTCTCACCTCCACCCAGCTCGGCATGCCAGCTTCATTTCTTCAGATCAGCCTTCTCACCAGGATGGGAATGGGATTGGTACCAGCTCAAGGTTCACATCCTAACAGCTTTTCCTCTCCATCTCTTGCTTGAAAAATCCCAAGGCGGGGTTCTGATTGGTGGGCTCAGGTCCCAAGCCAATCCCTGGACCAATCGCTATGGCAGAGAGGCAGGACATTAGGATTGGCCAAATTTGGGTCAGAGACCTTGGCCTGGACAGGTAACTGTGGATATGGCCAGCTTCTCTTGGACTTCAGGGCTTGGTCAGGATGGTGGCACTTCCCCAAACAAGGCCATGATGGTGGTGGAGGTAGGGGAGGCAGTGAGGGCCTGGCTGGCCTCCCTGCCAGACTCCTAACACGGAGAACATTCCCACTGGGTGTGTGATCCTCACTCACCCAGGGTAACAAACAGCCGTGTGGTCTTCAGATAGCAGTAATTTATGTACCCTGAGCCCATGGCTCTGCAGCCAGGTAAGGGGAAGCATTCTAAATCCTGACCTCATTCTGGTTTCTAGAGGTGCTTTGTGTTATTTCCCTAAATAGACCAGTTCTTAATTAAGTAAGGTGAAGAGCAAGGTACGTTTCTGTCTTCCCCTTGGAGTTTTCCAGTGCCCTGAGGACTGCTTTGGAACTGTCACTGCTGGGTGCCCTCTGGAGTGGCATCCTTGGGACGGAGGCAGCACCATGTCACCCTGGCCCAGCAGGCCGCCTGCTGGGAAATGCAGAGAGCAGAGGCCAGCTGGAGGTGCTGGGGGTGCCCCAGCCGCTCCACAAGGCTAGCAATAAGGATAACCAGAAGAAAATAGCACAGTTCATTCTCGGGATGGGGAGGACAGGCATCCACAAGGCAGGGCAACTCACGGTCCAGAGCAAAACTGAGCTGCGGTGACACTGAAGGCAGGGACATCTCTGAAGAAAGAGTTTGCCCATCAGAAATGGGGTTGACTCACCACGGCAGTAAGGAAATGAGAGAGCCTCAGGAGCAGGGGAGAGGGTGTGCTGGTCCCAGAATGTGACCCGTCTGGTCTGAGTGGCTGTGTATCCTGGTGGTGGAGATGAAAGTGTCAGGAAACACGCAGATAATACAACCAATGCGCCGTGTTTGGGCTCCTGACGGGCCAGCTCGATTTCTGGTTACAGCTGGTCTGCAGGGAAGACTGGACCTAAGGAGCCAGGCCTGGTGTCCTGACCAGGTGTTCTCACTGTGAAGTAATCGGCTGGCATTCTGGTTGATGCGTCAGGCTCTTTGGATATGGTTGATATCTATGGGAGGAAGAGACCCTGGAAGTGGTCAATATGGTGAGTGACGAGTTCTGTCCTGTGTGGCCACATCACTGCCCGAGGCCGCTCCTGGGGCTCTACTCCTTGTTCTTTCTTCAGACCAAGTCTGCTGCGTGCTCAGCACGAGCTCGGGACCAGGAGGAGGTTGGGGCAAGCTTCTGCATCTTGCAGAACCTGCCCGACAGTTCACGCCCTCTCTTGGTCCAGAGCCCTGGCAGGTCCTGCAGGGAGCTCCAGGACAAAGAGAGCAGGGTCACATGCAGGCACACACACGAGGTAGTGGTAACCTCCTCCTGGGGCCAGGCTCCGCTCGCCCATGGCTTCAGGTTATTGCTGTGAAAGCCCAGAGCTTGGCAAAGTGGATGTTGTGAAACCCAATGACAGAGGAGACCAGAAAGATGAGCAGGTGTGCCCAGTGCCCCTCATCAGGGAGTGGGCTACGATTTGAATACAAGCATGGCTGACTCTCCGGTTTTGCCCCTTTCCTCTGTGCCGAGTGGCTGCCCCTCGTTGTCTACATTTGCTTTACCTGTTAGGACTTCTGCCTGGAAGGCCTTCCCCCCCTTTTCCTTCTTCCTCCTTTTCTTTCCCTTCTCTTCCTCCTCTGCACCCTCCCAGGTCTGCCAGTCAAAATCCTACTTTGCGTGGCTCAACTCCAATGCCAGCCCTTCCTTGACGCCAACCAGCATTTGCAGGCCATCAGGCCATGTGTGGCTCTGGGGTCATGGCAGTGGGGAGCAGGCACAGGTCCCAAACTCCAGAGAGGGGGAACCACAGGGGAACTGTCAGGAGCACATGGAATCAGCCAGCAAGTCATGACACATGAGTCATCGAGGTTTTTTTTTCCCTAACAGTGTTAAAATAGTATAATCTCCATAAAAATGAAATCATAGAAAAATGATGTGTGCTTTGGCACGATACAGCTGTTTCTGCCACTTCCAGGCACCATTTTGCATTTAGATCTGTTACTTCTAGAGTTAAGAAACACCTCCCTCCCATGCCCCCGTCCCTAACACATCGGGGTGCCATCACAGGAGCCCCAGGCACTGACTTCCCTCGGGGGTTTGGCCTCTGCTGCTGAACTCTCCAGAATTTCTAAGCCTTGAGACATTTGGGGCCAGACAGGTCTTTATCAGGGGCTGGCCTGTGCATGTAGGATGTTTACTTAGCAGCATTCTTGCTCTGTACCCACAACCCCGATTGTGACATCCAGAAATGTCTCCTGACGTTGCCAGATGGCCCCTGGGAGACAAAATCACCCCACCCACCCACCCAGCCTCTCCACTCCTGCTGAGAATCCCTGCATGAAAGGACTGCTTGAGTGTGAAGCCTAGCTTGGTGGCTTCCTTGCTTTGTAACTTTGGGCAAGTTCCTTAACCTCTCTGACCCTCTTCGTCTAAAACTGGGTTAACAGTGTGTGTCCCTTGTAGTAGTACATAGCGTTTTTATGAGGATTAAGTGAGTTAACTCATAAAACGAACTAAAGCATTGCTTGCAAATGGCGTATGCTACATAAATATTAGCAATTACAATGACTCTAAAACTACTGGCCTCCCTCCCCTTTTTGAGAGGGGTGGAGTTGGGGTCCTTTGGCGCCCACTCCAGACTAGAAATGAAGACGTTTGGGAACAATATGCTCACTGCCAGATCCAGAATTTAAATCCAGCTCTGATGGAGTTCGTGGAGCTTTTCTTACCCACTCCAGCCAGTGCCTCTTGGGGTAGGGAGGGAAACTGAGGCAGGAGTTGATGAGGATGACTCTGCTTCAGTGGGCATGATGGACCCCCCGTCCCAGCACCACGTAGGGGCAGGATAAAGCACTTTGCCTGCTCCCCAAGCTGTGTGGGTCTGCGGTTCAGATGCCCCCAGTGCCCTCACGGGGGAAGGTCTGCTTCCAGCCCTGGAGCCCCTACTGAGGAGGTGACGCCTGCCATTGAGTGATTCCACAGTCTCCCGTGGGTAGCCCCCTCCCCAGGCTTTGGGTTCTTCCCTTCTCATGGAGGCAGCCTGAGGTCCCACCATCAACAGGAAGTGGAGAAGTGGCAGGTGCGCCAGCACCCTGTTAGATTCGTTCATCACTATATCCCCAGGACCTAATGCAGTACCTGATGGTTATCTGACCCTCATTTTTGTTTGTTTTTGGATGGGTGAGAAGGAAAGGATGGGCAGCGTCTTCCTTGTCACATACAAAGCAGGTCAACCCTGGCTCTCTGGTAATTTAAGTTCATGAGACTCGGTTTCCTCATCTGTGTGTTGGGAGTTATCAATCCCAGCTCTGGGTACCGAGGATGCAATAAGACAATTGCTGTCCCTGGAACTGGGACCACCCTCGGCGTGTGGCAGACATTAAAGCTACATTATTAGATTCGCCGCTCCAAGGGGAGAGGGAGAATGGGAGGCGTGGGGAAAGGGGAGGATGGGGTGGGGTCACTAGCTGTTAGCGGTGCATGGAGAAGATCGGGTGGTTCAGACTTTGCATTGGGCTTGAGGACCACCTTCAGCCTCTTGTCACCAGCAAAGAGTGGCTTTGTTAAAAAACGATTTTAAGAATTAGAATTCATAGAGGGGGGGTGGGTAGAGTTGCAAGATGGGCACATGGAGTGGGGATTTAAGAGTTCCTCCTTGGCCAATCAACCCTTTGCTGTCTCTGGGATGGGAAGAGTGAGGAAAAGGAGAAAGGAGATTCTGTCCCTTCTTTCACCTCCGGTGCGTTAGCTGATCCCCCCAGGAAAGAGTACCGCTTGCCTCGTGGGTGGGCTTCTTGGAGGATGTTGTGGCACCTCGTGGGTGGGCTTCTTGGAGGATGTTGTGGCACCTCGTGGGTGGGCTTCTTGGAGG
>JAQZBX010008881.1:0-47207 GCA_029593785.1 Cabassous unicinctus | reverse complement strand
TGAGGTGATGCAACAAGATGACACAAAAAGACATGAGGAAAATATAATGAGAGACACACCAAAACAAGGATTAGAGGTTGCTCATGCAATTAGGCACCTCCCTCCTACATTGGTGGTCCCAGGTTTAGCTCCTGGTGTCTCCTAAAAGAAGACCAGCACACAACAAACAGACACAGCAAATGCAAAACGAGGGGGTGGGGAGAAAAAAATAAATAAATAAACCTATTTTAAAAATAGTGAAATGCTGGAAAAAGGTATTCCATACAAATAGTAACAAAAAAAAAATAGTTGGAGTACTGATACTAATATCAGACAAAATAGATTTCAAATGAAAAACTGTTATAAGAGATGAAGATGGTCATTATATATTAATAAAAGTGACAATTCAGCAAGAAGAAATAACTGTACTAAATATTTATACACGTAACCTGAGTGCCCTAAGATATAGGAGGCACACACTGTAAAATGATACATGAGGCACACACTGGTAAAACTGAAGGGAGAAATAGATGTCTCTACAATAATAGTTGGAGATTCTCAGTATTGGATAGATAATCTGGAGAGAGGATAAAGAAACAGAGCACTTGAATAATATGATAAATAAACTAGACCTAACAGACATCTGTAGAACAATTGCATCCCAAAATAGCAGGATATACTTTTATTTCAAGTGCTCATAGATCCTTCTCCAAGATAGACCATATATTGGGTCACAAGACAAGTTTCAATAAGTTCAAAAATATTGAGATTATAGAAAATGCTTTCTCTAATCATAAGAGAATGAGCTGGAAATTGATAAGGGAAGGAAAAAGAGAAATTCATAATTATATAGAGATTAAACAACACACTGAGATAATCACTGGGTCAAAGATGAAATTTCAAGGAAATTCAGCAACTATCTTGAGACAAATGAAAATGAGAACACAACATATCAAAACCTATGGGACACTGCAAAGACAATACTGAGAGGGAAATTTATAGCCCTCAATGCTTACATTAAAAAAAGAAGAAAGAGCTAAAATTGAAGTTTTAGCCATGCACCTGAAGCAATGGGGAAAATAACAGCAAACGAATCCCAAACCAAGCTGAAGGAAAGAAATAGTTAAGAGCAGAGCAGAAATAAATGAAATCAAGAACAAAAAATTTAGAGAGGCACAAGAAAACCAAAAGTTGTTTCTCTGAGAACATCAACAAAATCAACAAAACCTTAGCTAGACCGACAAAGAGAAAAAGAGAGAAGATACAAAAAAATAAATCCAGAAATGAGAGAGGGAAATTAACAATGACCCTACAGAAATAAGAGAGCTCATAAGAATATACTATGACCTGTGTAGTAGTTTTGCCGCTTGATATAGTTATGATTTCCAAAAAATTGATATTGGATTATGCTTGTAAACTGGTCTGTTCATCTGGGCATGATTAAGTTATGATTAAGGCTTTGATTGGGCCACAACAGTAAGGCATTGAGCTCCAAGTCTTGGTGGGTAGGAAATCAAAGATAAAAGTCATGGCAAAGTACAGAGTTGGAGTTCTGATATTGGAGTTCTGATGTGGAGTCTTGAGCTGGAGCCCTGGGAAGTAAGCAAAGAGAGCAGCTTAGTAGTGAGTAATGAGAGAAGGCCCAAGCAAAAGAGATGAGTCACTCGCCTGACACACAGCTGGACTTGTGGAGAAAGGTAAAGGCTAGAAAGCCTCATAATGTACAGCTGACCTTGTGGAGAGAACAAGCAGCTAAACATGGAGAGAATCAAGACATGGGAAAAGAGGAACTCAGGAAGCCGGACCCCTCACAGAGTTTGGTGATGGAAGTAACTTCTGCTTTATGGTAGCATTATAGCCTGGTAACTTTATGGCCTCTACCCCAAATAATTACCCTTTATAAAGAACAACAGATTTCTAGTAGTTTGCTTCAATACCCCTTTGGCTGATTAATACAAACTGAATATCAAAAAATTAGACAATGTAGAGGAGATTGACAAATTCCTAGAAATGCACAAACCGCATACATGGACCCTAGAAGAAATAGTAGACCCCGCCAAATCAATCAATCACAAGTGAAGATATTGAAACAGTTATCACTAACTTTCTAAAGATGAAAAGCCTGGGACCAAATGGCTTCACAATAGAATTCTACCAATCATTCAAAGTTGATCTAATACCAATCTTACTCAAGTGCTTCCAAAAAATTGAATAGGAAAGAACATTAGAAAAAGTTTATGAAACCAATATCACCCTCATACAAAAATCAGATAAAGATACTACAAAAAAGAAAATTACAGATGAATATCTTTAATGAATATAATGCAAAAGTCCTCAACAAAATACTTGCAAATAGAATCCAAAAGCACATTTAAAAAATTATACATCACAATCAAGTGGGGTTTATCCCAGATATGCAAGGGTGGTTCAACACAAGAAAATTAATTAGTGTAATAAACCTCATTGAAAAATTGAAGAAGAGAAATCACATGTTCCTTCTGAGTTGATGAAGAAAAGGCATTTTACAAAGTACAGCACCCTTGAAAAGATCTCTCCAACAGATAGGAATAGAAGGAAATTTCTCAATAGGATAAAGGGCATATAAGAAAAACCTATGGTAAACATTTTACTCAATGGTGAAAGACAGAAAGCTTTCCTCCTGAGATCAGGAACAAGACAAGTGTGCCCATTGTCACCAATGTTATTTAATATTGTTCTGGAAGATCTAAATAGAGCAATTAGGCTAGCTAAGGAAAGAAAAAGCACCCAAATAGGAAAGGAAGAAGTAAAATTCCACTATTTGCTGATGGCATGATCTTGTATCAAGGTCTCCTGAAAAATCCACAACAAAGCTACAAGTACTAATAGACAAGTTCAGGAAAGTGGTAGAATACAAGATTAATAAGAATAATCAATAGTGTTTCTGTACACTACTGATGTGCAATATGAGGAGGAAATCAGGGGAAAAATTCCATTTATTATAACAATCAAAACAATCAAATATTTAGGAATGAACTTAGCCAAGGACATAAAGGACATGTATTCAGAAAACGACAAAACATTTCTAAAAGAAACTGAAGAAGGCTTCTATAAGAGGAAGGACATTCCATGTTCATGGATTGAAAGACTAAATATTGTTAACATGTCAATTCTACACAAACTGATTTGCAGATTCAATGCAATTACAATAAAAATCCCAACAAACATTTTTGCAGAAATGGAAAAATGAATTATCAAATTTATTGAGATTGTTAAGGTGCCCAAATAGCCAAAAAGTTCTTTAAAAAGAAGAATGAATTCGGAAGACACTCACTTCCAGACTTAAAACATATTACTTAGCTACTGTGGTAAAAAGAGCATGATACTGGCAAAAATGTAGCAACGTTGACCAATGGAACTGAAACAAGAAGTCAGAAATAGTCCCTCACATTTACAATCAAGTGATTTTTGACAAGGCATTCAAGCACTTCAAGCTGGGCCAGAACTCTTCAACAAATTGTGGTGGGAGAACTGGATATCTATATCCAAAAGAAATAAGACCTCTATCTCACATCTTATACAAAAATTAACACAAAATTGATCAAGGTCCTAAATATAAAAGTGATGACCATAAATCTCTTAGAAGAAATGTTAGAAAGCATATTCAAGATCTTGTGGAAGGTGGTAGTTTCTTAAACCTTATACACAAAGCATGAGCAACAAAAGGAAATATAGATAAATGGAAACTCCTCAAAATTAAACATTTTTGCACCTCAAAGGATTTTGTCAAAAGGGTGAAAAGCAGCTGTCACTATGGGAGAAATATTTGGTAGTCACATATCTGATAAGGGTTTAATAGCCATGATATGCAAAGAGAACATACAACTCAACAATAAACAGACAATCTACCCAACTTAAAAATGGACAGAAGCCTTGAAAAGACAATTGTCCAAAGAAATACAAATGGCAAAAAACACATGAAAAATTTTTCAACATTACTATCAATTAGGAAATGCAAATCAAAACTACAATGAGACATCATTTCACACCTATTAGAATGGCGGCTATTAAAAACTTGGAAATCTGAAAATGTTGGAAAGGATGTGGATAGGAATGCTTATTCACGGTTGGTGGGAATGTGGAACTGCACAGCCATTGCGGAGGGCTGTTTGGCAGTTCCTAAGGAAATTAAATATAGACTTGCCATGGACCCCACAATACCATTACTATGTTTATATCCAGAAGAACTGAGGGCAGAGTCATGTAAAGACACCTGCACATCAGTGTTCATAGTGGCATTATCTGCAATTGCCAAAAGTTGGAAACAACCCAAGTGTCCATCAACTGATGAATGGATAAACAAATTGTGGTGTATACACATGATGGAAATAAGCCAGCAGTAAGAAGAAATGAAGTCATTAAGCATATGGCAACATGGCTGAACCTGGAGGACATTATGTTCAGTGACTCAAGCAAGACACAAAAGGACAAATATTGTATGATTGCTCTATTATGAAATAAATATATTGTGTAAACTTATGGAGTTAATAATTAGAATATAGGTCACCAAAAAATAGAAGGAGGGTAGAGAATTGAAAGCTGAGGGTTAATATGTGCAGAAATGGTAAAAAGGATGTTTGTAAAACTTTGGGAAAGAATAGAAATATTGAAAGCATTACATGGTGTCTGTAACTACCAGAGATATTATATAGATATGACAGTGGTTGAAAGGGAATTTCTAAATTTATGTATATTACTAGATGGAAAGCTAAAAGCTGTAACATGGGGCTGTATAAGATAGTAAAACCACATGTGAAACATGAATTTGTGTGATATTGCATATATAAGACTATTTTAACAAAATATAAATACAACTAAACCAGAGAGAATGAAAAAAGAATAGCAGGTCTGTAGGATGGGGAAGCATAGAGAGATTGATAGGTGATGAATTTTGTTTGTTTGTTTTTTGTTTATTGTTATTATTGGAATAATGACTCTTCCCTAAGAACAGTTGAAGTGATGAATGCACGAATATGTGATTATACTGAATACCATTGATTGTTTTGGATAGATTTATGCTGTATTAATAAGTATCAATAAAATTGATTTGTTAAAAAAATAGACACGGGGTGAACATAAAAATTTGACAGCATTCAACAAAGATTGACAGTTCTTATTGGAATGAAAGACACAATGGATAAGATTGCAAATACATGTGAGACATAAAACAGCAGACTTGAAATGGCCAAGGAAAGAATAAGTGAATTAGAAGAGCATGTGAATTGGAAAAGACAGGAGAAAGGAGAACAGAGAAAGACATGAATAGAAAATTTGAAGTGTCTTTCAAGGAATTGAATGACAGTGCAAAATGCACAAATATGCATTTGGGTTTCTCAGAAGGAGAAGAGAATGGAAAAGCAGCAGAAAGAATAAATGAGGTAATAATCACAGAAAATTTACCAACTTTTGGCTATCATGGATAATTCTGCTATGAACATCAGTGTGCAGATGTCTACTCCTGTCATTGCTCTCAGTTCTTCGGGGTACACCTAGCATTGGTACATAGGAGTAACAAAAGAAAAAACCAACACTTCTGCACCTCAAAGGACTTTGTCAAAAGGATGAAAAGACAGCTGACTTAATGAGAAAAAATATTTGGCAAGATAAGGGTTTAATATCCATGATTAAAAGGATATGATAAGGAGAACATATAATTCAAAACAAAAAAGATGAACTATCCAATTATAAAATGGGCAAAGGATTTGAAAACATAAATGCCCAAAGAAAAAATATAAATGGCAAAGAAATTCATGAAAAAATGTTCAATATCACTAGTGAATAGGGAAATGCAAATCAAAACCAGAAAAACATATCAACAAGAATTTTCCCACCTTATCCACTGGAAACCACCCATCCAGTGACATCACTCCTCTTTACAGGGTATTGGTACCTTCATCAGCTTCCAAATATTCCCATCTCCCCAAACAGAAACGTCATACCCACTAAGCATGAATTCCCCATATCACCTGCCCCTTCAGACTTGGCCCCATATATTCCAATTTCTGTCATGGTGGGCCTGTACATTCTCTGATTTTTTTTTGTATTATCATGGGTCTTAAATTATCATCTCAAATCATTAATAGTCATATTAAGATACCAACTTAATTACAAGGTATACA
The DNA here is from genome assembly GCA_029593785.1 of Cabassous unicinctus. Lineage (NCBI taxonomy): Eukaryota > Metazoa > Chordata > Mammalia > Cingulata > Chlamyphoridae > Cabassous > Cabassous unicinctus. Next base: position 41,070 of record JAQZBX010008881.1, on the reverse strand, counting down.
TTAACTATGTTTCTATACTTCTCTGGCCCCCATATTTATGTAGTACTTGTCAGAAATATTTTGTTTACACATTATGCATCCCACACCACTGTTTTATCATTACATTTTATGTATTTGCCTCTATAGATCTTGATTGAAAAAAAAAGAAGCCTTAACAAACCATAAACACAATAGAACTCACCTTTATATTTACCTATGTCACTGTCCTTGACAGAGATACTTATTTCTTTTATGGCTTTGATCTATTGTCTTTCAACCTACAGAACTTTCTTTAGCATTTGTTGTATGGTCAGTCTAGTGGTCATGAACTCCCTCAGATTTGTTCATCTGGGAATGTCTTAGTCTCTCCACACTTTTGTAAGTTGGTGTTGCCAGATATAGAATTCTTGGTTGGCAACTGTTTGCTCTCAGAACTTTAAAAATGTCACCCCCCTGCTGTATTACCTCTATGTTTTCCATTCAGAAATTGACACTTAAACTTATTGCTGCTCCCTTGTATATGAGCCATTGCCTTTCTCTTGCAATTTTCAAAATCCTCTTTGATTATAAAATGCTGTGGTGTGTGTCTATTTCAATTCATCCTGTTTTGAGATCATTTCGCATCTTGGATGCATATTGTCTTTCATAACATTTGGGGATTTTTCAGCCTTTATTTCTTTGAATAATCTGTCTGCTCCTTTCTCTCCTTTTTCTACTGCTGGGATTCTCACAATGTGCATATATGTGTGTTTGATGGTATCTTACATATTCCTCAGGCTGTGCTCACTTTTCTTCATTATTTCTTTTTTCAGCTCCTCAATTTCAATCGTCTTATCTTCAAGTCCACTGATTCTTTTTTCTGCCAGCTTCCATTTACTTTTGAACACCACAAGGGAAATTTTAATTTCTATTACTGTGGTTTTCAGATCTGTTTGGTTCATTTTCATAAATTCTGTGTCTTTACTGACATTCCCTTCATGTCCATCTATCATTTTATGATTTCCTTTAGTTCTTTCTCCATGCTTTCCTTTAGGTCTTTGAGCATATTTAGGGCCATTTTTTTTAAAGGTCTTTCTTTGATATACCCCATGTCTGGTTTCCTCATTGATACTTTCAATTGCTTTATATTTCCTTCTTCTCCTGGACCATCACTTCCTGTTTCTTTGTATGTTTTGTAACTTTTTGTTGAAACTTGGATATTTTGATACTATTTTGTGTTAGTGCAGGAATTTTTACTTTGATGTGTCTGCATTTAAGTATTTATCCAGCCAGTATTATGACAGATTTCCCTGAATGCCAGGAGTTACCAAAATAAAAGGAAAAACAAAATGCCTTTCCCAGTCTTTGAAGGTGGACTTGTGCAGATGCTCTTCTTCAGAGATTATCCATATATTGAGTTAGAAAATTGCTCCAGACAAAATTGTAGGGACCACCATAATCCTTTCTGGGCATGTGCCTTGAGCATACATGTGTGGCCCTAGGAATTTCTGCATTGATGTGTCTACAATCTCACTGTGTTTTGTAGGAACTGCCTTCTACATGCAAGGCAATTTCTGGTATGGCTTTGGAGTTCTCTGACTTCATGGAAGTTTAAATTCATGAAATTATATGTATTTTTAATATTTCTCAAAGGACTGTGAAAGAAAATCCCTATTAGTGGAAACTTTTATGGGAGGCCATTTTTATTGATATCATTTTCTCCAGCTGAAATCACAGGAATGAAGACAAATAAATGGGCACCTTTTTTAAGCTCAAGCTTTCATTAATGTGCTTGCCTCCTTTGAAAATCTTTACATAATGGGACAATCCCACTTAATTTCTCCACGTTACATGATCCTATTTCCTATACCACAAATAAAAATATACCACAATAAAAATTGACAAATTTTTATCCACAATAGATATCAACTTAATTTCACTGCTCCTGGGAGCAGTGTGTGGCCCAAGGTAAGACTTGTTTCCACATGTATTATTTCCAGAATGTAGAAAGGTACAGCCACTGTGGATGACAGTTTCCTAAGGAAGCTGAACATAAACTTGCCATTAGACCCTGAAGAACTGAGAGCAGTGACATGAACAGATATCTGCACACTTATGTTCATAGCAACATTATTCCTGATTGCCAAAAGATGGAAACAACCAGTTGTTCATCAACTGATGAATGGAAAAACATTGTGTAGTATACACATGATTGAATATTATGTAGCAGTAAGATGAAATGAAGTCATGAAACATATGACCACATGAATGAACCTGGAGGACATTATGTTGAGTGAAGCAAGTCAGACACAAAAGCAAAAATACTGTATGATTGCCCTATTATGAACTAAATATATTATATGAAATATAAATGTATTAGGTGAAATATGAATATAAGTAGAATTGCATACATAATGCCATTTTTCTTTGAAGCTGAACAAATGTAAGTTAGTTCAAAAAATATTAAAATTAGACCAAAAAAATAAACACCCATTATATTAAGTGAATTAGATGAGAAACAGAGTACTCCATATTGTATGATTCCATTTATTTAAAATGTAAATATAAATCAATTTATAAAGATGAAATGCGATTAGTGGTTATGTATGTCTAAGGAAGGAATGTGGAGTCTTTCTTTATAGAGTAATGAAATTGTTCTAAAATTTTTTAGATGAATGTACTACATTTTGATTATATTAAAAGCCATTGTTTATGCTCTTTGGATAGATCGTATGGTATGTGATTATATCTCAATAAAACTGCTTAATAAAAAAATAAATAATTGTGCAAGAACATCCAGAAACAGCAGCTGTGTACACAGGGGAAATATAGAGAGATTGAGAGGTGAGGAATTTTCTTATTTTCTGTTTATTATTATTATTAATTTGAAATAATGAAAATGCTCTAATAATGATTGAAGTGATGAACACACAATTCTGTAATTATACCAGGTACTATTGATTGAACTCTTTTGATGAATTGTATAGTTTATTACTATGTATCAATAAAATTGTTTTGTTAAAAAAGTAGAGTGATAGAGTGGATATAAATCATCATCTAACAATATGCTTTCTACAAGTAGCTCTCTTCAAGTATGGCAAAATAGGTAGGATGAAAGTAAAAGGATCGAAAAATATATGCCATGCAATTAATAATCAAAAGGAAACCAGAGTGTTTTCAACATGATAAAGCATATATGAAAAAACCACAGCTAGCATCATACTCAATAGTGAAAGATTGAAAGCTTTCCTGCTAAGATTAGGAACAAGACAAGGATGACTGTTTACCTTACTGCTCCGCAACATTGTACAGAATATTCTCACTGGAGCAAATAGGCAAGAAAAAATAAATAAAAGGCATCCTGATTGGAAAAGAAAAAGCAAAACTGTATCTACTTGCACATGACATGATCCTATGTAGAGAAAATGCCAAAGAATTTACAGGAAAGCTGGTAGACCTAACAAATTAATTCAGTAATGTGGCACGGTACAAGGACAACATGGATAAAAATAGTTTTATTTCTATACACCAGCAATGAACAACTGGAAAAGAAAACTAAGAAAAAGCTCCATTTCAAATGCCATGAAAAAGAATAAAATACATAGAAATAAACTTAACCAAGGATGTAAGGGACTTATACAAAGACATGTAGACTGAAAATGACAAAAGATTGTTGAAAGAAATTAAGAAGACCTAAATAAATGGAAAGATATCTGACAAAGAGGAACAGCATTCAGAGAATAGAAGAGAAGGAATAAGAGAATTTGGGTGTATGCTTCTCTGAGAGTACTGAAAAGAAAACAAGACCACACCAATTCTCCCCAGCAGGAAACCCAAGCTTATAAAATATGTATGGTTGTTAATTGGGGGAATTGCACCATTCGTGCTGGGAAAAGGTCAATCACTCCCCACCCCCTGCTGAGATGCTAACAGCAAATATCCGCTTCTATAACTCTGCTTGCTTACTTTGATCAGAACCCCCATATAGAAATGTATATGTTTAAACATACCAATCCTGTCCCATCTCTTCGTGTGCATGGGAAAGTTTGGTGTGCGTGGGAAGAAAGTCTATAAAGGCTGCAGCATCCGGATTTTAGGTGTGACTCTTACTATGGAGCACGCCCCAACCGGTAACAAAGGTTCCATTAAATTTTTTCTCCTGGGAGTTTTTATTTATATGAAGTAATCCACTTCATTCCGGAGGCCCCAGCAAGATAGACTGGAGCCGGCCACACTGAGGCCTTCAGGGGGAAGGCCTCTGAGGAACGTTCAGTCTGGCCAGAAACTCCACGAGATTATTAATTTGACCTAAGGAACCGCCAGTTCTGTTCTGTTTTGGTAAGTCTGGATCCAGGGGAGGCCATTGGCCAGCCGGACGCGGCACTAGTCCCGCAGCCTGGTCACCGGGTGAGACGTCACCTGGGGCCTTAAAATAGGCTCAAGGTTTATGTGTCTGTTTGTTTAGCCAGCTGTCTGTCTGTAACGTTTCTGCTCAGTTTCTGTTCTGTGCTCATTTTGATTGTTACTATGGGTCAATCCTCCTCTTGTCCTACCACACCCCTTGCCTGGTTTCTAAAGAACTTTCAGGAATTCAAGAAGGCAGCAGCTGGATGTGGAGACAAGATCAACCCAGGGACCCTCTGAACACTCTGTGAATTGGAGTGGCCCACATTTGGTGTGGGCTGGCCATCTGAAGGAACCACTGACCTCCCAACAGTCTACAACATCCGGAGGGTCATCTATGGCAAACCTGGTCACCCAGACCAGATTCCTTACATTGATGTGTGGAAAGATCTTCTTACAGACACTCCCAAGAAACTAAAAATTTATCTTGCAGGACAAAAGCGCTCAGCCCAGACAGAGCCCCAATTTCCATTGAAAGCTCCCATTAAGAACCCCAGTCCTCTGGTCCTGCAGGATGATCCTGATGAAGCCCCCTTATCTACCCACACCCCAATCTACCTCTCATCCCCCTCTGTCTGCCCCCTTCCCATCCACTCCTCCTCCTTTCCCTCTAAACCAATCACCTACAGACAGCCTGTACCCTCCAATTCTGACACCCACTGATAGCTCTCTAACCAGCCCCCGCGTACGTGAATGGCACCCAGTATCAGGCTTCTGCAGCTCCCCACAACTTGCCTAACCCAGTCCCCTTACTGCCCCTCCAACAAGCAGGTCCAGGCCTGAGAGATGAAGGTCTCCCATTCATGGTATATGCTGCCTTTTCATCTACAGACCTGTATAACTGGAAAAATAAAAATCCACCATTCTCTGAAAAACCCCATGGCTTAATTTCTCTCCTAGAATCTATCTTTTTCACCCATAATCCCACCTGGGATGACTGCCATCAAATGTTACAGGTCCTATTCTCTTTGGAGGAGAAAGATTGTATCCGGAGGGAGGTTGTAAAAACCATCATGGGTCGAGATGGCCAACACACTACTGACCCTACCCAAATAGAAATTGTTCCCCTCAACCAGACCAGACTGGAATTACAATCAGGATCAAGGTAAGGAGGCTCTTGAACAGTTTCACCAGACTCTTCTACGTGGCCTTCAAGCTGCTGCCAGAAAGCCAACGAATCTTTCTAAGGTGAGTGAAACCACCCAAGGGCCTAATGAGTCACCCTCTGGTTTTTTAGAGTGTCTAATGGAGGCCTATAGAAATTACACCCCTATAAACCCTGAGGCACCTGAAAATCATAGGGCTATAAATATAGCATTTGTATCACAGTCTGCTCCTGATATATGAAAGAAATTGCAAAGGCTAGAGGGGTTTGAAGGAAAGCTAATATCTGAACAGATGGAGGTTGCACAGAAAGTGTTTAACAATAGGGAGGATGCCGATACTCTAAAAACCAAGAAGGTGGCAAAGGTCCTGCTGAGCACAATGGTGACAGAGAGTGCTAGGGCCTCTTCCTTCCATGGATTCTGTGGATCCCAGAGAAAGCCAAGGCATGGGAGATCAGGACTGCAAAAGGACCAGTGTGCTTACTGCAAAGAAAAGGGACACTGGAAAAATGAATGCCCTGACACTGGGCAGATCACAGCCCAGCCCTGCAGTTGCCAGACTGACAGGGACAGGGCTCACCAGGCCCCTGGGAACCCATGGTGAAACTAACAGTCGGGGGCAGCCCCGTTAACTTCCTGGTTGATACAGGGGCTACATACTCTGCCCTAAAATTGGACCCTGGTCCCTTTAAAGCTGAGCATGCTCTGGTTCAAGTGGTCACCAGGAAGATACACTCTTATCCCTGTACCACCACCGGGACAATTAATCTTGGATCTGGGACCATCACCCACTCTTTCCTCATTTTGCCTGACTGTCCCTACCCCCTGCTGTGACGAGACTTGCTACAAAAATTGAAAGCCACCATCTCCTTCCAGGATGGTGAGAGGAAACTAAGGTTTGGCGCTCAGCTCCAGACCCTCCTAGTAACCTGCCCTATCTCCTAACAGACCTCGAGACACTGCCAGCAGCTAATCAGTTGCTATGAGAATTCCAGCACCTGGTTCCTGGAGTTTGTGCTGAGACAACCCCCCAGGCTGGCTCAGCATCAGGCCCCTGTGGTGGTGCAACTACTCTGCACATCTCTCTCCATCCAGGTATGGCAGTATGCAATCAGCCACAAGGCCAGGACTGGAATTGAAAAACACATCAACCATCTACTCGATGCAGATATTCTTGTTCCTTGCCAGTCCCCATGGAACACCACCTTACTTCCTGTGCAAAAGCCGGGGAGCACAGACTATCGGCAGGTACAGGATATTGGAGAAGTAAATAAGAGGGTTGAAACAATACACCCTGCCATCCCTAACCCATACATGCTTCTAAGCCAGCTCCCTCCAGAACATACTACCTACACTGTCCTGGATTTAAAAGACGCATTTTTTTCTATACCTTTGGCACCGGTTAGCCAGCCCATTTTTGCCTTTGAAGACCCTCGGCCCAAGGGATGTTGGCAGCTGATGTGGACCAGGCTTTCCCAAGGATTCAAAAACTCCCCCACCTTGTTTGGGGAGCCTCTGGGGTGAGATTTGTCCCCCTTCAGAGAGGAGCATCCAAGTGTTACCTTACTCCAGTATGTAGACGACCCCCTTCTAACCAAACCAGACTCAGACTCATGCAGAGCGGCAACCCTCAGCCTACTCAAAGCCTTGCCAGAAATGGGAATTGTGTATCCACCAAAAAGGCTCAGCTCTGCTCCCACTCCATAACATATCTTGGATACATCTTAGAAAAATGGGAGCGGCGACATTCATGCGACAGGATACAAGCCATATTGGGCACCCCTGTGCCAACCTCGAAATGACACATATGCGAATTTCTTGGCACAGTCAGATATTGCCGTCTGTGGATGCCCGGATTTGCAGAAATTGCTAAGCCCCTTTACATCACCATGGCGGGCAAGGGAAGTGACTTGTCGTGGACCAAAGAGCAACAGGAAGCTTTTATGTGCCTGAAGATAGCTCTGGTGAGTGCCCCCGCCCTTGGGTTACCTGACTTGTCCAAACACTTTCATCTATTCATTGATGAAAGTCATAGGGTTAGCAAAGGAGTCTTAACCCAGTCCATTGGGCCTTGGTGTTGACCAGTAGGGTACCTCTCAAAAAAGCTGGACTATGTAGCTGCCAGATGGCCCAACTGCCTAAGAGCCGTCGCGGCCACAGCCCTTTTAGTAAAGGAAGCCTCTAAGTTAACCTTTGGCCAAAATCTGGTGGTAACGCCCCCACATTCAGTAGAAGCCCTCCTCCGCAGTTCCCCGGACCACTGGATATCTAATGCCAGAATCACGCAATATCAAGTGTTATTGTTGAACCCACCCTTTGTGGTATTCTCAAAAACGGAGGCATTAAATCTGGTCACCGTGCTCCCTGACTCTAGCGCCCCCCCGGTGACACACGACTGCTCACAGTTGCTAGAAACTCTGACAGGGCTATGCCCAGACCTCACTGATGTGCCACTGCCTGAGGCATCCCATAATCTCTACATAGATGGCAGCAATTTTGTTAAGGACGCAATCCGTTATGCAGGAGCGGCAGTAGTAGAGCCACCCAAAACTATCTGGGCTCAATTTTTAAGCCATGGCACCTCTGCCCAATGGGCAAAACTAATAGCCCTTACTCAGGCTTTAAGATGGGCAAAAGGCCGAACTGTAAATATTTACATGGACAGTCGCTATGCCTTTGCAACAGCCCATGTACACGGTGCACTGTACCCAGCAGGAGGATTCCTAACATCTGGAGGAAAAGAGATTAAAAAAGGAGCTGAAGTCCTAGCATTTTTAGAAGCCATTTGGTTCCCTGACTGAGTAGCCATTTTTCACTGCAAGGGACACCCCTGTCCAAATGCTCCCGAAAGTCCCTAGCCGGGAACTCCCGGTAATACGCTACTCTCCAGAAGACGTCAAGCAGGGGGAAGGTCTAGGAGCTAAAATTTCCCCAGAAGTTTGGTTAGTTCTGCCCGATGGCAGGACATATCTACCTTAAGCAGTGGGAAGACAATTAGTCAAAAGGCTGCTCGACACCACGCATTCAGTTGGCACTAAATTAATATAACTAATAAAAAGAGGCTTTTATTTCCCAGGTTTGTCTAAAATCACCAAAAGCATCACATCAAGATGTGAAGTCTGTGCCAGAGTAAATCAGAGGAAGTACCCAAGCTCAGTGGGAACTAGGCTCTGAGGAATAGAACCAGGGGAGCACTGGGAGATAGATTTTACTGAAATAAAGTTGGGAAAATATGGGTATAGGTATCTCCTGGTGCTGGTAGATATGTTTTCAGGATGGGTGGAAGCCTACCCGACTAAAAATGAAACAGCTACGGTTGTAGTTAAGAAGCTGATAGCAGAAATCATTCCAAGATTCTGAGATTCTTAGAAAAGGGTCAGATAACGGCCCAGCCTTCATAGCACAGGTGACTCAACAATTGGCTAAAGCCCTGGGTATAATCTGGAAACTACACTGTGCATTTTGGCCCCAAAGTTCAGGACAAGTTGAAAGGATGAACAGCACCTTGAAAGAAACCCTAACCAAGTTGGCTCTGGAGTCTGTTGAAAACTGGGTGAGTCTCCTACCTTTTGCCCTCCTTAAGGCCACAGGTACCCCCTACGTGCAGGACAAGTTGGGGTTGGAAAAAATATCTGAATATGACAAACAAATATCTTTTTTCTACTCTAAAGGAACTGGACCGGATTAGGAAAATTGTCAATTGAACGGTCCAGGACGCCCCACCCCCTCATCCATGTACTAACCCTCCTTTATTTCAGGCACAGCCTGGAAATCTAGTCTGGGTATGGAAGCTCCAACCTGGAACACTTGAGCCACGGTGGGCTGGCCCATATGTGGTGATCCTCACAATGCCCACAGCAGTAAAAGTTGCAGGGAAAAGATACTGGATACATGTGTCCCAGCTAAAGGACGTCAGGTCCGATACGGGGGACTCGGAAGCAGAAAAGCTGACAGTCACCAGAACAGAAGACCCCTTAAAGTTCAAGATTCACCGAACTTGTTAAGACTAAGGGTGGGGAAGAGGGAGGGATATGGCAACTGCCTGGCAAATGAGTTTCTGCCTGTCTTGGTCATTAACGTTTGTGTCAGTAGTTTTTGATTAACCTCCTATAACTGGAGTATTATAAGGACAAGGGATGGAAAGTTTCTAAACATCACTCAAACTACTGGAAAAAATCCCTCCCTCTCTTTTCACCTGTGTGCCCTCCTTGGGGAGAATTGGAACAACCTAGACATAGAACCAGATGGCTCTCCTTCAGGTTGCAGATGTGGAGACAAATATTTAGAAAGAGAATTAGCCCAGGCCAAGCCCTATGCCTGCCCTGCAGACGGGCCCCCAGAATGCCATACTTGAGGGCAGTACCACTGTGCTCAATGGGGTGATGAAACCCTAGCCCCATGGGCTTCCAGAGATACTGCTATCAGCCTTATCAGGGAGGCACAGGCCCAGAACCCAACCACAGGGTCTGGTAACTCCATTCACATCTGTATAATTAATGGGTTCAATAATGTCTGGGAAGGAGGCAAAACATGGGGCCTCAGACTATATGTAGTTGGTCAAGAACCCAGAGCTGAGTTTACCATCCAACGGGGTATTCTAAAACACCCTCCACCCAATCTGGTGGGCCCCAACCAGGACATTCTCCTTAACCCAGGATGGGTAATTCCACCCAAAAGAAAACCAGGACTCTTAAGGTCCCCCAAGCAAAAACCCACCAGAACCCCCTTGTTGTCAATGTTGTCCTCTGTCTTCACTTTCTTAAATGAGAGCCAGCCAAATGCCACCAACGATTGTTGGATCTCCCTAAACCCCCAAACCCCTTATTACATTGGATTAGGAGCAAATGGAAACACTATCCCCAATACATCACTCTATGTTCAAAAGATATCAGTAAACGAGAGCCAAAGATTATGTAATTGGGGTCATGAGCCAATTCTAACTCTAGGGGACTTACAAGGAAACAGCACCTGTTTTGCCCCTTCCTCAACCAAAATCAATGCAACCTTCCTAGGTCCCCTCTGTTCGTCAGTTGTTTTCTCTGATGAAACGGATGAATCCTATTATTGGAAAGCCCCCAATGGCACCTGGTTCACCTGTACCCAAGGGATCACCCCTTGTCTCTCCCCCCAAACCTTGTCTCAATCTAGGGCTGAAAAAGACCCAGTCGTTTGCATCCTGGTGCATATCATCCCACAAGTATACTGGTATTCAGGTGAAGGAGACTGAGAGCATTTTAAAACTATGAGTCAGTTTAAACCAGTTCCTATTCTCATTCCCATCATTGTCGGCCTTGGGATTGGGTGGTCAGCAGCCTTGGGAACAGCAGCCATGATCACTGGTAAAGAAAATTTTAACACCTTATCCACTCAAGTTGACTTAGACCTAAAAGAGTTACAAAAATCAATTAGTCATCTCGAAAATTCCTTATCCTCTCTGGCTGAAATGATAGTGCAAAATACGCGTGGGTTAGATCTATTATTCTTAAAACAGGGAGGACTATGTATAGCCCTAGGTGAAACTTGCTGTTTCTATGCTAACCCCTCAGGAGTGATAAAGGAAAGCCTCTCATTAGTCAGAAATAGGCTACAGGAACGAGAAGAACTCAGAACAAAAAGTGCAAACTGGTACAAAAGCCTGTATTCATGGTCCCCGTGGCTAATTACCATAATCATCGCTGCTGCAGGCCCACTCATCCTCATTATGCTAGGATCTCTAGTGGACCCTCTTTTCATTAACTGTCTCACTTCCTATATCTGAAAAAGAATTCAGGCAGTAAAACTGATGGTGCTACACTCTCACTACACGCCACTTGCTACTGACACAGAGTCAATGGTTTGACTAATGCCATTACAGGAGTAGGGAATGAAAAGGAAACAAGATCACAGCAATTCTCCCCAGCAGGAACCCCAGCTTATAAAATATGTATGGTCATTAAAAACCCAGACACCCATCTGGGACTAATGGGGGAATGGCACCACTTGTGCTGGGAAAAGGTCAATCACTATCCACCCCCTGCTGAGATGCTAACGTCAAATATCTGTTTCTGTAACTCTGCTTGCTTGCTTTGATCAGAACCCCCATATAGAAATGTATATGTTTGAACCTACCAATCCTGTCCCAACTCTTGGTGCGTGCGGGAAAGTTTGGCGTGCGCAGGAAGATAGTCTATAAAGGCTGCAGCCTCCGGATTTTAAGCCCAACTCTTACTAAGGAGCACGCCCCGCCAGGTAATAAAGGTTCCATTAAATTTTTTCTCCTGGGAGTTGTTATTTATATGAAGTAATCCACTTCATTACAGGTAAGAAAAATTGGAGATTATTTGGTTTAAGGAGAGCCACACTTGAGCAACAAGGAAGATTTCAGGAAGTAACTCATTCTGTTCTATGAAAAACTATTCATTTCACTTTAATCAAAACAATTATTTTTAAAAGAGGTACCTAATAGTCTCATTAGCTAAAAACATATGACTTTATCATCTTAAAGGTGAAACAGACATAATGTTAACTTATTTAACTATTTATAGATCCCAGGAGATTACACCAAAGTAGAATAAAATTAAAATAATATTTTATATAAGAATTGTTTTTTTCTTTTCCTTCATAGGGGGTTAGAACTGCTTTGTTTTCATAATACCTTAAAAATATAACCTTAAAAGCCGACCAACTATTAGGCTTTGGGGAATATATTACATAGAAAATTTTATCCTTGTTTTAATTATAATATAGAAAAAATTTTCATAGATTTCTTGGATCTATTTATTTGCTGAAATTTGGCGATTGGGTTATTAATTATTCTCATCTCAAAGCTGTTGAAATGTAATTGGGGAATTACAGGACAGACTGTGCAATCAAGGTTTATACTGAAATATTCCCTCTGTCCCTATCATTTATAATTTCCAGGCCTAGTAGAGAAAATTCTAAATTAAACTCACATCTCCCCTTCCTTTCCACACCAGCCCACACCCCAAAGTTTCTAGACCAATTTTAATGAGTTGCTGGAATTCAGTCAAGGTTAGAAGACCCTGGGGGTAGGATAGGCTACAGAAAGATTATGAAAGTATTCAGGACAACCTTTTGAGGTGTTTTGTCCTTGAAATAATTTCTCAAGTCAGATTTTTATATGAGCTTTGTAATCCTGTTAGTTTTTTTTTAATTTGGACTCCAGGAGTATCCATTTACATGTACAAATATAAGTGATTATTTAATTTTTAGCAAATTCAATAGAGCTCTTTCAAGAATTTTCATTTGTTAACTTGATATTACCATCCATAGTTTTGAAAATATACATTGAACAAACAGACAGACACACAAACAAAAACATAACTTACTAATTTGGCTCATAAATCTCTTTTGTTGTGGTTGTCTTTTGGTTTCCCATCATTTTATGATTTTTTTTTTTTTACATCTTTTAAGATCTCCCCTGGGATTGGTGTTGCCTGTAACATGCAAACTTGCTCTTGGAAACACATGCACACACAGATAATAAGTTGATTTTTTTTTTTCATTTCAAGCCCACAGACCCCCTGGAATCTTTCCATGGGTTAAGAATTCGTCTAGACAGTTTCAGTCATTCACATATTAACTTTTTTGGCTAACTTAAAAGGCATCTATGTAATGTTTCCAGAATCATAATTGTTGTTAACTCTTAACCCTTTGTCACGTGGTTTTGGACTGAGATCTGAGTTGAGAAGTCTGATGCAGTTATGGGGCTCAGGGTCATCTTTGGCAGGTGAGATGGGGAAGGAAAGAGTCCTAACATGCTCAAGTGAAATGTTAGGGTCACTTAACAGGGAAGCTTCTAGGTGTGCCAGGCCACTTGAGGAAATTCTGGGTATCACAGCTCTTTAACAGAGTCTCCATGGTATGAGGCACAACAATTTTGAGCGCTGAGTCAAACACTCAGGCAGGGCCTGAGCTAAAGTCACAGGGGCCATGACCATACGTGGGCCAGAGGGGAAGCCCTGAGTGACCCCATCCAGAGTGTGGCTGTAGTAGCCAATGGGGTGAAAATGGTCAAAAATGCATTTCCTCCTTCCTCATTCATTTAGAGCTGGAAGGAAGCCCGAGGGGATGGGATTTCTACAGCCCTGGTGCCCAGTCTGGGATGTTGAAAGGGTGGGGCTAGAGAATGAGAAAGCTTCAGGTTGGGAGTGTTTGAGGAAATCATAAAGTCGTCCGGCAATGGAAGAAAAGGAGGGGGCCCACAAACAGCAATATCCAGCGAGCCTAAGAAATGCACATACCTGTTATTTGTTGGTGGGTTGGGGGAAGCAAAGGATAACCTTGAGATAAGAGCGGTCTAGTGAGACTTCTCTTTTTAGAATTAATGCAACTTCTTTGATATTTCCACAACTGGAGAACTTTTAACTCTGAGTTTTAGGTGTTACACAGATATCTGTGACACAGATATCTGATTTACAAGGATAAACATAAAGAGTAAAGCACTTTAAAACTTAGGAACAACTATTAAAGTTTTAAAACGAATGTGACTGTGGAAAGAGCTTACAATTTAGGCCCTAATTTCCTTGTGAGCATTTTAAAGATAAAGCTATTTTAGAAATAAAATGTTAGAAAACTAACTTATATTGAGATTATTAACAATAGACCAAAGCAGAAATTTTAGTTTGTTTATTTCTCCTTTATATTTTTACTAAGGTTTGTTAGTCCTGGTCCAATGAGACTCAGAGACAGAACAAAATTCAAGCAGAGAATTTTGTTAGATCACCAGCATGGTAGGGGTCTGAAGGGGGAATTCAGCCTGCCTGCCCAGGTTTGGTATTGCCTCATTTGAGCTGGTGTAACTGGGTGGGTTTACAGAAGGGTTGAATATATGAGGCACACATATATAGGGTGGAAGATTACTAACTTTTGCCCTTTGGGGAGGAGGTCTTGGGGAGGGGAAAATGGATGTGTTGGATTGTCAAACAGGACATTTGATAATCTTGCATATTCCATGGTTGGTTTTGAGATTTTTGCATCCTGTTGGATTAGGGAAGGGGCTGGGGGTTTTGCCCCATCTGTTATTACAGCAAAGGAGACGTGTCAGCGCTGACCAGGGTCATAGGGGGCTATTTTGACAAATGGGGCTAACAGGCAGTATATAATTTACAGACTTGCCTTGCTTTCCTTTTAAAGTTCCATTTTTTTCTTTGATCTGTAGCTGACTGTATGTAATTTTTTATTTTATTTTATTTTTAAAGAAGCTATAGATTACATAAAAGGTGCATCAAAAATTTTGGGGGATTCCCATATACCCCACACCCTTTCCCTCCCACATTTCTCTCCATTAGTAACATCTTTCATTAGTGTGGCACATTTGTCACAATTGATTAACACATATTTGAGTATTGCTACTATCCATGGCCAATAGTTTACATTATAGTTTATACTTTGCACCACGCATTTTTATAGGTTTTGACAATATATATAATGCCTATATCCATCATTGCATTGTCATTCATAACATTTCCATGTCCTAAAAATGCCCCAAGTTACACTTATTCTTCACTCTCTCTCTCCTCAGAAGCTCTGGTGACCACTGCCTTTATATCCTTGATACAACCACTAATGGAGTGGCAAGAATCCCTAGAGTATATATATGTACTTTTAGAGAGGCTTCAGAACAATCTGTAACTGATAAGGAAAGTTGGTTGTTTTCAGGACATATCTTTAAATTACTTAAAACCATGACTAATAATGTTCTATTAAGGGTATTATGCAGAAAATATTGTCAGATTTTATAAATTTGACAATGAAAGTTTATACATCCTTTAAATATTTATATGAAACTTTTACCCATACAAATTTAATTATCATTATTTTAGAAAATCTATTTTTAATTTAAAAACTCTTTAAACATATTCTATGCAATTTACATCAAATGAACTTTATTTTCAGCACTTCACTTTTGTCAAGGTGAAAGAACAAATCTTTTGCAATCATTTAAAATAAAAAGATATTGATGGATATAGGATCACCGAATACCTGACAATAACTTGTTTCTCTCCTGGGTGCTAGGATACAACGGAATGTATTATATGTAAATTATAAGTTAATGAGATAAATCCCTCTCTTGGTGCCAAATTCTGCTTTTGGTGGTCGACAATAACTTGTTGAAGCAATGAAGTATGAAAACAGGTTTCAACTCGTTGGCTCAACCTACACAAAAGAATCCCCTTGCTGTCCTCATGTCAACTTGCTTAATTAACATAGTAAAATTCCTACCCAGAGGTGAAGTTATCTGCTCCATTTTGATCATGCAAAGTGTTTGCAAGTGTGATTTCCTGAACATTCTAATCGTACAACTATATAACTAGCTATGTATATTCAGCCATATGCATAAAAGCTAATGCATAATCAAAGCAAATGCTAACTAGTAACTTAGGTATTAAAGCCAGAGTGAAACCGCATCACAGGGAGTCAGGTCTCAGTATCTTTAGACCAACATTGGCTCCTGTCTGCAGTCATAACAAATGTAGCTTCTCTCTAACTCTCATGTTAAGGCTTTTTCCTCTGGTTATTCCCAAAGGCCCAGCTTTGGGGCCTAACAATATTCTTCATGGTTTGACTTGAAGAAAGCAAAATGTTAAAGTTGTTACATTTGAATATTACATTCTTTTAAAAGTGACACAGGGAAGCAGATGTGGCTCAAGTAATTGGACTTCCATCTACCATATGGGAGGACCTGGGTTCGATCCCCAGGGTCTCCTGGTAAAAGCCATGCCAGACCTGTGCATTGAGCCAGGCCCATGTGGGGAACAATGCAGCAAGATGATGATGCAACAGAAAGAGACACAGGGGAGAGTCAAGGTGAGACATGACAGAAACCAGGAACTGAGGTGGCACAAGTGAGGGGTACCCCTCTCACACATTGGAGGACACAGGATTGAATCCCACTGAAGCCTAGAGGAGAAAAATGAGAAGACAGAAAAAGAAACATACACAAGAGATCACACAGCGAATGGACACTGACAGCAAAAACAGCAGGGGGAAGGGAGGGGGAGAAGGGCAAAAAAAATAGTGACACAACTTGTTTTTCTTAATAAAATACACAAATTTGTTTTGATAAACCACAGGCTTCTAAATTTTTTACACTGATTATTCTGGAGAAAAACACTTTATAACATTTAACTAAAAATGGACTAATTATTTAAGAAACATTGGCACTCAACAGAGAGAGAAGCAAATTTTAGGTTTTTTTCTTTATTTTTAAAGAAATTTTAGATTACAGAAAAGTTATATTACATTGAAAATATAGGGGATTCCCATATACCCCCTACTCTCCCTCTCTCACATTTCCCCATTTAGAACATCTTTAGTGTGGTACATTTGTTACAATTGATGAACAAATATATAGATATGGCTACTATAGTTAATAATATAGTTTACATTATGGTTTACACTTTGTACTGTACAATTTTACAGGTTTATAGTTTACATTATGGTTTACACTTTGTACTGTACAATTTTACAGGTTTTGACAAAATGTATAATGGCCTGTATCCATCATTGCAATATCATGCAGATCAGTTCCAGTGTCCACAAAATGCCCCATGTTACAACTTTTCTTCCCTCTTCCTCCCCTCAGAACCTCTGGTGACCACAATTTTTATATCAATATTACTAGTTCTTTCATTACTAAAATAATAAGTCTACTTTGATCCATAGTTGCATTCTCCCTTCATGTTTTTTCATTCCTCAATCTTGAAGATTTTGGAATAATGATGCCCACTCTGTTTCAGATTGAGAGGGAGCTTAGAGCCCATGGTCAGATGGATGGAACTGTCTTGCTTGCAGTTGAATATACTCTCTGTTCTTTTGGGAGGGGTGTTATCCATCATCACCATTTTGTTTGTTGTCTTGGGTAAGTCTGATGAATTGAAGAGTAGGTGTTGGCTGAAACTCTGACAAGATTCAGGGATCAACTGGAATATGAACAGCCAGAAGATATAAGTTTCTGCAACATATATTTAATGGCTATAGTGCTAATTATAGGTTCAAATAAAAGGGGCAGAAAAACGATGTATACGGAAATTATAAATGAGTCTTACTCCATTTTATTGGGGAGATAGTTTAATTCCAAGTTAAGGCCCACCAATAGGGTGCTGGTTTTCTGCTTGTCTGCCCTGCCTATAGTGTCAAGTAGTTTCTAGAGCCCTTGGGAGAACCCTTGCTTCATTTACTATGGCAGTCAGTGAGATCCTGATGAGTCATGCATAAGCATAACTTCTGGAATGACTTCCTGACTCACTTTGAAATCTATTAGCCATAAAAACTAATGTGTATTTAATATTTGCCCCTTTTGGTGAAGGTCTTTTTCCAAATGCATTGCTAGTTGGTGCTTGGTAATAATCCCTCTTTGTGGTGCCAGGGAGGCCTATCCTTGGAAGTCATGTCACACACTGTGGGGAAAGCAGTGAGTTCATATGTTGAGTTGAGTAACAAGTTGGTTTTCAGGAGATAACTCTTAGGCAATATATATTACTAGGGATATTAGTCTGCCAAAGTAGTGCTGATGGAAAGTAACAGAAATCTGTTGGCTTTTATAAATGATATTTGCTTGGGGTAAAGTCTTACAGTTACAAGGCCATAAAAAGTCCAACTCAAGGTTGATTTCTCACAAAAGTCAGTTGCCATGTGCTGGAGCAAGATGATTGCTGATATCTTCCTGGTCCCTCCTTTCTCTCTGGGCTTCCAGTTCTGTCTCTACTGGCATAGGGCTCATTTCTTTCCAGGCCTTCTGTATCAGTCTGCACTGCTCTGGTCTCTTCCCATGGTCAGCTGCAAACTATCAGGTTAATGGCTAATTTCTCCCCAGCACCTCAAGATCAAAAATGACAGAGCCCTCTCTCTTCCCAAGTGTCTCCTGGAGGGTGTGTTTATATCAGACTCAGCAGGGAGTGGGGTATCAACCTGAGTCATGCATTACTGTTTTAGTCAAATAAAAAAAAGCCCTCAGAGTGATTTTAACAGGTAATCCAATCAAAGGCCCCTCAACTGAATTTAATATAATAAAAGTGTATCACAACCAGAGGAACAGATTCATTTACAAATATGATCTTTTGTGGATTCTAAAATAATTTCAAACTGCCACACTAGGCTAAGATTCAATTTTACAAATATAAGCCTCAGTAGTACAAGCATTGATATCAAGGGCCTGGTGTATTGGTCTGTCCTCTTTTGCTAAGCACTGTCTGTGTTCTCTAGAGATCCTTGCCACTCTATTAGAGAATGTAGAAGTACTCCCAGGATGGGAACTTAATATTTTTTTATTATTATATGGGTTTCTGCCCACTGAGATAACATCCTGTGACCACATGAACACATTTATATTCCCTAGAGGCATGCCCCAGATGCATCTTTCCTCACACATCCCTCAAAACTGATATGCTCAACTTGTGATCCTCCCTTCCATAGTTGCAACTATTCTGTAATCCAAAACCTCCTAATAAATGAAGCCAAAATTATTTCTTGCATTGTGCCTGTCATCCCATAAGATATGTTATCTTTTATATATGTTTACAATTTCTTCTGTATCTTCTTGTTTTTTTTTTTCACTTTATTTTCAAAGAAGCTTTCGGTTACAGAAAAGTCACATTGAAAATATAGGGGATTCTAATATATTCCTTACCCCTTCACATTTTCCCCTATTAATAACATCTTACGTGAGTATGTACATTTGTTTCAAATGATGAACAAATATTGAAGCATTGCTGCTAAACATGGTCAAAAATTTATGTTATGGTTTACAGTTTGCACTGTATAATTTTATAGGTTTTGGTAAAAAGTATATTGGCCTGTATTCATCATTGCAAAATCATGCAAAACAATTTGAGTGCCCTAAAAATGTCCTATATTCCACCTATTCGTATCTCTCCCTCCCCTTGGAGTGTATGGTAACCATTAAGTTTCATGTTTTCAAGAATAACATCCATAGTTATATGCATTAATATTGAGGGGTTGGCAAACTGGTTTGCTTACTTCTATTAGGCATTGCCTATGCACACAAGAGATTCTTGCCCCTCTATTTGAGAATGTAGCAGGACGCCCCAGGATCGGAGTTTAATATATTGTTGTTTACAGTGTGGGTCTCCACCCACTGAGATAACACCCCACAACCACATGAGCACATTCATAGTCCATCAAATGATGCCCCCGTTGAACCCTTTCCCACCTATCTCACAATCACTTACACCCTGCACCAGAGACTCTCTCCCACCATATTTGCAAAAAGAACATTCCCACACTTGCAGTTTCTACCATAGACCTACAAATCCCCAGATTTCACTTGTTCATTTCTCCATCTGCCCCCTATTTCCATGAATAGTGCAGACCAACCCCCAAACTCCTATCCATCATATTCCAGCATTCTGAACCCCACTCACAAACTTACTCTTGGAGCTGACTGAATGTTGGTCTTCCACACAAATTACTTCCATGGATTCCCTCTCCCTTTGAGCTGGCTGTTTGCTGGCTTGTGTGCCTTATCTCCCAAGCTTCCTTTTCCCCCAGCCAACTGGGTTCCCCTCTCTAGCTGCCCTTTCCAAGTGTCCCCACAGTCCTGCAGCTTCCCTTCTGCAATTTCTTGAAGAAAGCATTCTCCCATTCCCTTCTCTGCATCTTCAATGTCCAAATTTTAGTTTTGCATTGTTATAATTTTTGATAAGGATTTAAAAATTTTGTAGATAGTCCTATTAAATCGTCTATCTTTGACCAAAAAATATTCCTTTTCTGCAATCCTTCTGTGCTCTTTACACTTTTCAGGTTTTGTCCCACATTTTCTTCATTTTAATAACTAGTTATTTATTTTAGGACAAATTACTTTCTTTTCCCTTAATAAAAAATAATTCCATATACTTTACATACTTAAGTTACCAAAATGATTTTGGAAATTATCTCTAAACATTTTACTCCATACAATTGCCATAAAAATCAAACAATTAAGGACAATGACAATTCAGTTAAATGTGAACATAATTTTGTTTTTTTTCATTTGAAATAGTAGATGCAACATTAGCATACTTGATCAGTGAATCTGTCTAAATTTCGGGAGATACACATAAAACAAAATTGTCAGAAATACTCCTTTTTTCAGTTTACTTCTCTGTATTTCATTACCTACACCATGGCTCATTCCCCCTGAGCTCAGATGGAAGTTTGTGAAGGGGCCCCGCCCCTACCGCACACAGTGAGCACCTGGCAGGTATTCCCTGGGGAAAGGTTCCAAAGAGGCAAATGCTGAAGGAGGAGCCTCAACCTCCCACCACCCCTTCTTAGGCAGTCCCCTCTTAGGCTTCTGCCACCCTTGCAGCTCTCTGAGCCCTGGACTGGAAACATAGACTTGGGTCAGTTCTACTTCATCTGGTGGTGTGATTCTGGACAGGTGATCCCAACTGAGCCCCATTATTTCAGAAACATACTGTGGCCATCTGCTGTCCGCCTCGGGCAAAGATTGGTGGGATGGAGGAGGGGAGGACTCAGGCAGGCAGGGCCTCCAGTGGGAATCACATTGGACCCCAGAGAAACACATTGTGATGCATTCTGAGCTTCATCCAGGGATTGACAGAAGTGTGGGTTTGGGAATAGGATGCTGTGACATCAGAGGCCGCATGTGGGCAGAGGCACCCCGCTCCTGCTCTTTCTGTGGGTCCTTCCTTCCCGAGGCCTTCCCTGGGGAATGTCATGCAGGGGCCGCTTCACCCAGCCGGGTGACTGCCCTGAAAATTGGGAAACCCCACGGTGACTCATCCAGAGGGTGGGATGCGGGCAATGCCAGGAGCGTGACGCTTCTACCCTGCACTGCACATGGCGGGCCTGCAGGGGCCGCCGCCTGCCCCTGAAATTTCTGCAGTTCCGTTCCGGGGTTCTGGCAATGCCGGGCTTGACCTCGCGGCTTGGTTCTGGCGAGACCACGGAGGAGGCCACTGTGGCCCTGGGGAGCCCCCGCTTCGCCGGCGGTGAGTCAGAAGCTTTCTCTTCATGGCTGTGGGGGAGGAGCCTTTGTCCTGGCTCCTCTGACAGTGTTTTCTTAGATAGCGAGGGTGGTTTATGCTTTCTCATGCAGCAGTGTAGCAAAATTTACTTTACCAGAGTAATGTTCAGTTAGTGGTTTGCCTGCTGGAAATCATGGCCTGCTGTAGGGTTTTGTAAGGATTCAGGATCGTGCCTGTCAGCAGTTCTGACAGATTCAGAGAAGAAGGAAGGGCATGGACACCACTGAGGTGCAGATTATCAGAGCCTTCCAGTCAGGTAAGCTGGGGACAGGCCTGAGGGGAAAGGGGGGAGTGGGGCCCCTTAGCAAACGCTTTTACTCATTTTTAAATGGTTCATTTTTACCTGCAGCACCAGCATAGTTGGAAAAAATGTTGAAAAATTTACAACTATATTGTTTTAATTTAAATTGTTATTTACTCACAAAACCAAAATTTATTGTGCTTTTTACAATCCTGGATTTAATCGCGGCAAGCGTGTCAATAAATTTTTTGAAATATACTTCTTAATTTCTCTTGTTTTTAATTGAGAAAATTGCCATGTTAGACAATTTGTCATGAACCAGTGGCGATTTAGATTATTTTAAATTAATTTCAGTTTACTGAAATGTCTTTGTTTCACTGTGATTGATATGTGTATAAAATATATAGATAGATTGATATTTAGAGGTGATACTTGCTCAAAATGAGAAGGCAATCAATAAATTGTTGGTGTATTTAGGAGTCATATTTATTCATTAAAATTAAATTTCTGGTATGGATGTGGCTCAAATGGTTGGGCGCCCATCTCCCATATGGAGGGAACTGGGTTCGATCCCCTGGACCTCCCGGTAAAATGAACAAATAAAAAAATTACTCCTGTTAAAAATTCAAAATATGAAAGCACATATTTTTTTAAAGACTTATTTATTTATTCCTCCCTCCTCGTTTTTTACAATCACGGTCTGCTGTGTGTCCATTATTGAGTGCTCTCTGTGTCTCCCTGTCTTTAGGAGGCACCACGAAGCAAACTTGGGAGAAGTAAAACAAAAAGCAAGCCTGGGACAACAAAAAAGGAACCGATAAAAATAACCTGGTGTATTCCCTTCTCTTAGGATGAACTGGGAATCAAACCAGGGTCCTCATACATGCCAGGTAGGAACTCTTCCACTGAACCACCCTGGCTGCACAGGTTAAGCAGCTTTCTGAAAGCTTATCTGGGTTTTCTTGCCCCTGCTTCCTTAGGCAAGTTAGGCTTCTGACAGTTTGCAGAGCTAGGCTTGTCAGGCTCCTGCCCCCACCCCCTCACTGATGCAGCTCCTGTCTCTCCCAAAGGTACTGTAAGGACCAGCAAACATGAACACTTAAGGAGAAGCATTGGATTTATGTTTAGAAAAATTCTGGCCTTGGCCATATTGGCACTATTAAAAGTAGAGTTGAAGAATGAGGCTGAAAATAGAAATGGAAGGAATGGCTGACGAACCCCCAAAGAAAATTAGACATCTGGAAGGTGAGTATCTATCCCGTTTTGCACACCAGATTTGCAGAATATGGGAAAGATGAGAAAGAGTCTGTGAATTTGTAGACACAGGCATAGGTGAGGAGGGGTTAGAAGCCCACTGAAACATAAGCTCCATAGAAAGGCTCTATAGTAAGTCCACCTTCCCCTGCCCCTCCTTTGCTTCCAAAATGCTGGTGACCAGGCTCACTACACCCAGGTAGGAGTCTGGAGGATACTTTCATGGAGCTCTGAAGCTGCCCAGGGCAAAGGCCTCAGATCCATGTGGGTCTCATAGGGAACACCCAGAGGAGCACTGAGAGACACAGGCCTTCCCCAGGTTGACAGAGCCCCATTCAGCTTTCCCCTCCCAAGCACAGGGATATGGAAGTGTGGCCAGGACCACCAGGTACTTGATCACAGGCTCTGGCTTGAGAGGTAGAGAACAGAACTCTAATTAAAAGGATCACACACAAGCATTACCAACCTCTTGGTTTCTACAGAACAGACCCTAGACCTGACCACTTCTCTCTGTCTCTACTGCTCTCCTCACACAACCACCCCAGTGCAGCAAACAACATCCTCATCTTAAAGAGTCCCTGTCAGGATGTCCATCTGTTCTTCCTGCTAAACCTTCTCCCCACATTGCAGTAACTGCTCTCTTAAATTAAAACCAAACCCTAACCTGGTGACAGCATTTACTGCCCACTCCTCTGACTACCAGTCACTCACTGCAATTATGTATGTCTGGTCTCTGCCTGATCCTCAAGCACACCACTCTCACACCCACTTCATAGCCATCACCTCTTCTGTCTCTTCATCCTGCAGTACTTGTCCCCAGTTTGGTTCATTGTTCAGATGTCCCCTCTTCAGAGAGGATTCCCTTACTTCTTCCCCCCAAGCTCACCTTTCCCTTGCCCATGATTCCTGCCCTTCCTTGTGCATTAATTTATCATCTCATGACCTCCTCTGTGGTTCATTTAATTTCCCTGTTCAGTATTTCTGCCCACTCTGCCCCCTAAAATATCAGTTCCATGAGGACAGTTGCAATTTTTCTCATCTTAACTATTCTCTGCCCAGACCAAGCTATATTTTGAGGAGAAATCATATACATTCTTATAATGATTGTTATGTCTTTTGTCTTATTTGCCCCCAAGCACCTATTCAAAGTGTCACTTCCTGATTTCCTTCCACCTCTAATAATCTCCAGTTATTGCTAATTGCCTAAAGAGGGAATTTCATTTTTGTCTAAAACTACTAATTCTGGGTACGCCTGCTGTGTCTGTGGGGAGAAACCCCTGCTGCTTCCTTAGCTTTCATGTAAGGTGTGTCAGATGATTCGGGACAGGTATGAGGGTGGGATGTGGAGTCCTCCTGAAATGGTTCATGAGGATTTCTGCATAGTCAGAGAAGTCTCAGTTCCACAAAAGACAAAGAAAGAAAATCATCTACATATGAAATTACCAATTTTATTTTATAACCCCTCTTATTTTAGAATATAAATATTGAATATGTTTCTCATTAAGAATACAGTTTAATTACATCCTAGAAGATATATTTACTTTTTAACCAATCAGTTTTATTGATACATATTAATAAAGCATAAATCTATCCAAATTGTACAGTCAATGGTATTCAGTACAGTTACAGATTTGTGCATTCAGCACTCCAGTCATTCTTAGAGCATCTTCGTTATTCCAGCAAAAATAACAACAATGCTAGAAAACAAAACACAACCAACTAAAGAAAACTCATCACCTCTCAATCTCTCTGTGCTTCCCCTGCCATACATAGCTGCTATTCTGTTTACTTCTTCTTGTTTACTAGTATTGATATTTTGGAAAAAACAGTCATATCTTCAATATTACACATATTCATATTTTACATGAGGTTTCACTATGTTATACAATCCCAAGTTACATTTTTTTCAGTTTTCTTCTAGTAATATAAATATCCTTAGGTTTTCCCTTTCAACCACTATCATACCTTCATAATATAGCTCTCCTAGTCATAAAGAGCATTATGTGCTCTCAATATTTCCTTTCATTTCTGAAGATTTACAAACAACCTTTTAACCCAGTCTACACTGATTAAACATTAACTTTCCATTCTCTACCCATATTCTATTTTCTTGTGACCAATATTCTAATTACTAATTCCATGGGTTTACATAATATATTTAGTTCATAGTAGCACAATCATACAGTATTTGTCCTTTTGTGTCTGGCTTGTTTCACTCAATATAATGTCCTCCAGCTTCATCCACATTGTCATAAGCTTCACGACTTCAATTCTTCTTACTGCTGCATAATATTTTATTGTATGTATACACCACAGATGATTTATCCATTCATCAGTTGATGGACACCTGGGTTGTTTCCAATTTTGAGTAATTGAGAGTAATGCCACTATGAACATCAGTATACAGGTGTCTATTCATGTCGCTGCTCTCAGTTTTTCTGGGTATATACATAGCAATAGAATTGCCAGGTCACATAGCAAGTCCAAATTCAACTTCGTTAGGAAATGCCAAAATGTCCTCCACAGTGCCTGTACCATTCTACATCCCACCAACAGTGCATAAGAGTTCCTACCTCTTCACATCCTCTCAAACATTTACAATTTTCCAACTTTTTAGCTGTGGCCAGTCTAATAGGTTTGAAATGATATCTCACTGTAGTTTGGATTTGCATTTCCCTAATCACTAGGGATGTTGAATATTTTTTCATGTGTTTATTTGTCATTTGTATTTCTTCCTAGGACAACCAAATATTAAAAAGATCATATTTTCAAGCCTTTGCCTATTTTTTAATTGGCTCATTTGTCTTTTTATTGTTGAATTGTATTATCTCTTTATATATCATGGATATTAAACCCTTATTGGATATGTGATTGCCAAATATTTTTCCCATTGTGTTGGCTGCCTTTTCACCCTTTTGACAAAGTGCTTTTAAGTGCAAAAGTGTTTAATTTTGAAGAGGTCCTATGTATTTTTTTGGAGGTGTTGCTCATGCTTTAGGTGTAAGTTTTAAGAAATTACCACCTACCACAAGATTGTAAAGATTTTCCTTAATTTTTTTCTGCAAGTTTTATTTTTGTTGCTTTTATATTTATGTCCTTGATCAATTTTGAGTTAATTTTTTTATAGCTGTGAGATATAGGGGTCCTCTTTCTTTTGGATATGGCTATCCAGTTCTTCCACCACTATTTTTTGAAGAGACTGTTCTGGCCCAGCTGGATGGGCTCAACAGCCATGTCAAAAATCACTTAACTGTAGATGTGAGGTTTATTTCTTGGTTCTCAAATTTGTTCCATAAAAACATGGTGCTGTTTTTATGCCAGTACCATGCTGTTTTCACAACTGTAGCTAAGTGATATGCTCTAAAGTCAGAGAGTGAGAGTACTTCAGCTTTGTTGTTTTTAAGACATACTTGACTATTAAGGGCACCGCACCCTTCCAAATAAGTTTGATTATTATCCTTTCAATTTCTGCCAAAAAGCCACTCAGATTTTTATTGTGATTCTGTTGAATCTGTAGATCACTTTGGGTAGAATTGGAATCTGAATGTTATTTAGTCTTCTAATCCATGAACATGGAATATCTTTCCATTTATTTAAGTCTTCGGTTTCTTTGAGTAAGGTTTTGTAGCTCTCTGAATACAGGTCCTTTATGTCCTTGGTTACATTTATTCATAAATATTTGATTGTTTTAGTCACAACTATAAATGGAATTTTTTTCTGATTTTCTCCTCAGATTGCACATCAATAGTGTATAGAAACACTATTGATTTTTGCATACTAATCTTGTATCCCACCACTTTCCACAGCTCGTCTATTTCTAGTAGCTTTGTTTTGGATTTTTCAAGATTTTCTAGATATAGGATCATATCATAAGCAAACAGTGAAAGTTTTACCTCTTCCTTTCCTATTTGAGTGCCTTTTCTTTGTCTAGCCTAATTACTCTAGCTAGAACTTCTGGCACAATGTTAATTTTAATTTAATCAACATTGTACATGATGCTTTGCTTTTCTCTTGCTGCTTTCAGCATCCTGTCTATCTCTGACATTTATTGTTCTGCATAGTAGGTGTCTCAGTGTAGGGCTATTCAAATTTATTCTGTTAGGGGTGCATTGTTCTTCTTGGGTATTGATATTTATGTCTTCCATAAATGTTGAGAACTTTTCAGTCATTATTTCTTCAAATATTGTTTTTGCCCCTTTTCTATTCTCTTGTCTTTCTGGGACACCAATATTGCATATCTTGGTGTTTCTTATTGTCATTCAGTTCCCTCAGACTCTGTTTTATTTTTCCCATTCTGTTTTCTTTCTGTTCTCCTGTCTTTTTCAGTTGAAATGTTCTGTCTTTGAAAGCGCTAATTCTGTCTTCAAGCCTTCTGAATCTGCTCTTATGTGCCTCTAATTTATTTTATTTTATTTTTTTTAAAGATTTATTTATTTATTTATTTAACACCCCCTTGCTGCTTGTGTTTGCTGTGTCCATTCGCTGTGTGTTTTTTCCGTGTCTGCTTATCTCCCACTTGCTGTGAGGTCCTGCTGCATCAGCCCACCATGCTGCGCGGGCCAGCCTGCTCTCACAAGGAAGCCCCAGGAAGTGAACCCTGGCCCTCCCACATGGTAAACTGGGGCTCTATTGATTGAGCCGCACGCGCTTCCTGCTGTGAGGTCATGATGCATCAGCCTAACCCGTCGCGCAGGCTGGCCGCCCTGCCCTCACAAGGAAGCCCGGGGAAGCGAACCCGGGGTCTCCCATATAGTAAACGGGAGCTCTATCGATTGAGCCACACCCGCTTCCCTCTAAATTATTTTAAATCCCATCCATCAGGTCTTCATTCCCATAAGTTGTGTTACTTTTCTTTGCGGGATTTCAAATTGTTCTTTATGCTCACCCAGAGTCTTCTTAATATCCTTTATCTCTTTAGTAATTTTTTTCTTTGTCTATTTCTTTTTCTTTCAATTCTTTAAATTGATTTAGAAGAGTTGTATGATTATCATTGATTACTTGTCTTAAATCCTGTATCTTTTCAGGATATTTGGTTTGTTCCTTTGCCTGGGCCATCTCTTCCTATTTCCCAGTATTGCTTGTTATTTTTTGCTGATGTCAAAGCATCTGAATATGTTGGTTAATTTATTCTGATGGCCAATTTCTCTCTCTTCTCTACTTTCCTTTCACAGCTCTTCTTTGATATGTTCTCTGATTTATTCTAAATATTTAAAATTGCCTAGCTTAAGGTATAAAAATTTTGCCAGGGACTCACTTAATGGGGTGCAGATTTTCTCCCAGGGGTTAGAATACAGAGAGACTCAAAATCAGATTTTGTCCATGCAATTTTTATACTGGCCTTCAGATGGGGCTCATTTGGAGCACCTTTCCATGGAGGTGTATCATTCTCTGTTTTCCTGTGTTTTGTTTGCCCAGAGCTGAGATTCATAGCGAGTACTACTGCCTGAATTCACTGAAGAAAAGCCCCCAGAGTCCCCTCGCTTTTCCTGTGTAATAGCTGACAGGGAGGAAGATGTCTGTTCCATTCTCAGTCAGCTGCACTGAGTCAGGGATTTTACCCCAGCTTAACATCTTTGGGCTTTGGGAGGGAAACCCTTCCCCAGTCCCCCAGGGTTTGGTAACTCATGTTTGTTGTTTAGGGTTCTTCATCTCTCTTTCCCTCACCCTCCTGAGAGCTGTCAAGCACTCTCCTGGTCTGCTGACCCCCCAAAGCACGTCTCTCAGCCTCCTTTTGACTCTTTCTCCATCGTTTTTGTGAGAGTTGAGCACTGCCTGTCTAATCTGATGCCCTCTTTCCACAATTCATGTACTTTTGTTTAAAAAAACAAAGTTGCCTTTATGGAGGAGTTGTGACTTAGGAATTCAAGTCTGCCAAAAAATATTGTTGCCAATGTTTAAATGTCTTTTATGGCTAAACCATATATATTTTAATTGCAATACAATATTAATAATAAATAGATGGTGTATTAGTCAGCCAAAGGGCTGCTAATGTGAAATACCAAAAATTGGTTGGTCTTTATAAAGGGTATTTATTTGGGCTAGAAGTCCACAGATACCAGGCCATAAAGTGTTAAGTTTCTTCTCTCACCAAAGTCCATTGCCATATTTTGGAGCAAGACAGCTGCTGGTGTTTGCCAGGGTTCAGGCTTCATAGGTTCCTCTTTTCCTAGGGCTGCATTTCTCTCCAGGCTTACGTCCTCTGGTTCCTTGACAAGGTCAGCTGTAGACTATCAGGAGAACTGCTCACTTCTCTTCTCCTGGGGCCTTCTCTCCAGCATCACAACTGCTTCTCAAAATCCCTCCTTCTGTCCTTTGCTTGCCTTTTATATTCAATTCCACTACCCACCAAGGGGTGGGACTCAACACCCTACTGACATGGCCAAGTCAATGCCCTAATCATAACTTAATCATGCCCAGATTAACAGATCAGTTTACAAGCATGATCCAATTATATTTTTGGAATTCATAATTACATCAAATTGACAAACGACCACAGATGGGATATATATATATATTTTTTTCACTTAAGATTGATATATATAATAATTAGGAAATATTGTTTTGGGAAATGTAATTTGATCAAGTTTCACTTTGAGTAAATGTTTAAATTGTAGCAGTTTCATATACTAATGGGAGATAATTCAAACAATCTTTGAAAAGAAAGAAAGTCCCTTATTTCCTGTTTTTTTTCAGGAAGTTGATAGTCTTTTCTTCTAAAAGGAGGAAATGAGCTTGGCTTTGTCCGGGTTCAGAAGGTAGCAGAACTTCAGCCAGTGGAGGAGG
Source organism: Cabassous unicinctus (assembly GCA_029593785.1). Classification (NCBI taxonomy): domain Eukaryota; kingdom Metazoa; phylum Chordata; class Mammalia; order Cingulata; family Chlamyphoridae; genus Cabassous; species Cabassous unicinctus. Next base: position 11,332 of record JAQZBX010008881.1, on the reverse strand, counting down.
TCCCATTGAATCCTCTGGCCTCATGGGACTTCAGGTGGAGGCTTAGGAGGCCTGAGTGGAGGAGAGGGAACAGTGCTGCTTTAACTTCCAGTCCCTGGAGACACATCTGGAGGACAGGCATTTGGTGCTCTCTTTTCTTCAGTTTTGGGATCAGTGAAGTTAATCTCATCAGCATCACTTTTATTCTCTCAAACTTTCTGTAGATAACCTCAGGGCTGGGTACTTTAAAGTCTCTTTTTCTAGCCGGCCATTCAATAGGGCAGTCTCTGCTAAACTCTTTGAGCAAACTAATCTTGTCAAGGAGCTGGCATTTCTCTTCAGTGATTACAGCCAGTGTCTGGGCAAGCTGCTTTCCTCATATATATCTGGCTTCTTACAAACTGTGCAAATCTGAATAACAATAAGGGACCCACCAGTAAGCTGATGAAAAGTGGAATGTGAGGCCTGGACATATGTCCTTTTGCAGCAGCTCCATCACCACCTCTCACAGTTCCCCAAGGATCAGCCCAGCAACAGGCTTCAGAGAAGTTCACAGACCATCTTTGGCACTTCAGCCACCCATAGGTCTCTGCCAAGTAACGGTGGATCTGTCAGCCACAATAAACTACAGAGAACTCCTCAGGATTCCACCTGGAACATACCAGCAACTGGCAGCTTTGACAGGTCATCTATGAGAGGAACTGTGGTGTGTGTTGAAAGGGGAGAGGAGAGGCAGAATATAAAATGTCCTTGTCTCCATTACATTCTAATGATCATTCTTCAATCTCTCTTTCTAATTGCATTTTTAAAGTAATGTAAAATTGAAATACAGTGAAATGTGGCAATCTTAACTGAATGACTGTCAAAGCTTTAAAACTTTTCACTTCTCCATACCCCTAAGTATCCAACAACCATATCAAGATATGAATCATTGATTTCTATTAATCCAGAAAATATCTCTTGTACCTTCAGTCAACATGCATACACCCTACATTAGCATGCAGCCTTTGTTCTGATTCCTTTCCCCATAAATCATTTTTGCCACTACTTGCAAGACATAAAAATGAAGTAAATCAAAATAGATTCTTTGATGCCTATATCTTTAGCTCAAAATAATGTTTTGAAATTTGTCGATGCTGTAAGTTGTGTCCATCAGTAGTTCTCTCTGTTTTTACATTGAGTTCTTTAACATTGAATGACAATGTTACAATATGTTTATGTATTTTCATCTTGGTAGACTTTTCAGTTGCTTCAAGTTTGGGAAATTATGATTATAGTTATTATGAATATCCACATACAAGTCCTTTTTATAAAAATATGTTTTTATTTCTCCTGGGTGAATACATGGGCATAGAAAACCTTAATCATATGAGAGGATATGCAAAATTCTTTTTTTTAAACAAATATTGCAGTATAATTTTCATGATATAAAATTAAATATACATTTTTTGTAAATGTACAGTGTTGTGCAACCTCAGCATGATTTAATTATAGAACATTTTCATTGCCCCCAAATTTTCCTCTTCTAATTTACTCCATCAGCTGCATTTGACACTGTCGGGCTCACCTCCCTGAAAGGCTTCCATCAGTTAGTTTCTGGTTCAGTACACTTTTTTGTTTGTATTTATCTGACTTTACTGCCCTTTCCCCTCTGCCTCTTTGCTGGGTTCTCTGTTTCTCCAGAGCCTCTCAGCATAAGTGTCTCTTCAGGGCTTAGTCTTTGAACAACTTTCCTACTTTAGCACCCTGTTCTGTCACTGGAGTGTCTTGGTCTTAAACATCATCTATACTGGCATGACTTCTACATTTATGTATCCACCCCAATCCATTCCATGCAGTCCTGATACACACACAGCTGCTTCATGATACCTCTGTGTGGATATCTAACTTGCCAACTGATTACTCTTGACTCCTCACAGGAACCTGCTCCTCTGGTTCCAGCTTTCCATGTACAGGAAGTCCACCTGACAGGGGTTCTGTTGGCAGCTTTGCTTCCTTTCTTCTCTCTTTACCTCCACCCCACATCCATCCCATCTGCATATCCTGTGTCCCATCATCAGAACAAGTTCACATCTGTCCCCTTCTCTTTGTCTACACCTTTATTCCCTGTCAGCATTGCCTGTTACAGGATGACTGCAGTTTCCTTCTTCTCCCTCTTGCCCCTATATTAAGTGCATGGGAAAAGGTGTATTTTTCTGTAGTTTTCATGGTTCCATATATTAGACATTAAGTAAAATTTACTATTCATGGTTATCATATATTCAGTATCTTCACTTTTATTTTCTCTTCTTATTCTATGAATTTCTGAGAGAGTAGTAATAAAAATCTCCAATTCTTTGACATATTCTACTTCTGACACCTATCAAAGGCCATGTTTACAAGTGGGTACACATTTTTAAATGCTACAACTTCCTGGGGATTTAAACATTTTATCATTATGAAAGGGCACTCAGTTTCTAATATTTTGATTAATGTCCTTTTATTTGATATTGACAAAGTGAAATAAGATTTAATATTTTAAAAGAGTTTACATGGTATATTGTTTTCCACCTTGTACTCTCTACTTTGCTGTATGTCTAAGATGAATTTCTTAGATTTATGTATCTATGTAGTATACTATATAGTGTATATAAGTATATATAGATATACTTATTTTAATTCACTTAACAATTTTGATTAAGAGGAATATTTATGTTAAATATAGTTACTGTTATATATAACTCAGTATAATTACTTTATTTAAATCTGCTTTGTTTGCATGTGCTATTCTGTTCTCGATTCCATGATCCTTTTTTCTTCTAAGTACTTTTAAAAAAAGTTCCAAACTATATTTTGTTCTTTATTACATACACATATGAATTCAAAATCAGTAATTTGTTATCGTTTTATTCAAACTTTCAAAAATGTAGCATAGTATATGCATCATTCTGTGTCTTGATTTTTTCACTCAAATGCTTGCGATAATTTCTTGCCTGTATATTTGTTTTGTCATACTTAAGTGTTCTACAGATTTCTGTTGTGCAAACACCCTTTATTCATTCACTTCTTTACTAGTGGCTACATTAATTTCCTACATGCCTTACTACAAATTGTAGGGAGCAAATGTGGTTCAAGCAGTTGAGTGCCTGCTTCCCACATGGGAGATCCCAGGTTCAGTCCCCAATGCCTTCAAAATCAAAAACAAACAAGAAAATGTAGAAGCCAACTCAGGGGAGCTTGTGTGGCTCAGTGGTTGAGTGCCAGCTTCCCACATACAAGGTTCAATCCCCAGCCCTGGAACCTCAAAAAAAAATCATGTAATCACCACATGATATATAGTTCCTTGTACATGTGTCAGTTGTCCTACATTATATTCTCAAAGTGTGATTTTAAGAAATGCTTCCTTATTCCTTACATTAGAAAGGCATTCTCCTATATTTCCTTTTAAAGTTTTATTAGAGTTTTGTTTTCTGCATATTAGTCTTTGATCCCCTTGGACCTTATTTGTAAGTATAATGTATGACAGGGTTCTAATATTTCCTCATATGGGGAGCCAATTACCTTGAATTCATTTTTTGAATAGGCCATCCCTTCCTCCCTGACCTGTGATGTTAGTTCTATCATATACCAAGTTCCCACAAATTCATGGGCATGTTTCTTGACAATATATTCTATTCCATATAACTAATGCATCAATATCAAATAATTTTAATAATTATAGCTGTGTGTAAGGTATCATATTACCTAAGCATGGTAATTTTACCCTTTCGTTATTAATTCTTCTGCCACTTTTTCTCAATTTACTGCACAAGTTTCAACCTCCATTCAGAGGCATGATTAGTAGCAGATGTATAACAGGATCCATATTTGTTCCTGCCTTTATATAAGAAGGCTTCTAAAAGTCCAACAATAATAATGCATGCTATGAATTTGTGTAGGACACATTTCCAATTTATTAATCTTTCTCCTTTTGAAAATTCTTGAATATAGGTTCCAGGCTTTTTTATTTATTTATTTATTTTGGCTTTCCCACATTCATGATATTTTTACAATGAATTTTTCTCATGTGTTATGAATCTGCTGAAGGCATTCATTATTCAAGGAATTCATAGCAATTTTAATGCCTATGAATTTTCTGATGTCTAATGTGGTGTGAGTTCTGGCTAAAAGCTTTTCCACATTCACTACACTAATAAGGCTTCTCATCTGTATGGATTCTTGCATGTAAAGCAAGAGTTGGGACATGACTAAAGGTTTTTCCACAATCTTCACAGCAATAAGCGTTCTCACCTGTATGACTTTTAACATGCACAGTAAGAGATGAACTTTGAGAAAATGCCTTCCCACATACCTTACGGTTTATAACCACATTCTTAAGGTTTATCACTTGTATGAATTCTCACATGTACAGTAAGTGATATGACTTGAGAAAAGGCTTTTAGACTTTCATTCCCTTCACAGGGTTTCTCTCCAGTATGAATTTTGTAATGTTTAATGAGATACTGCCTCTGGCTGAACGTTTATTCCACATTCCTTTAATACATAGGGATTCGCTCCACTATGAACTTTCTCATGGTCAGTGAGATATGATTTGCTATTGAAGGCTTTCCTACATTCCTTACATATATAGGGTTTCTCTCCAGTTTGTGTTCTCTGGTGTGTAATGAGGCTTGATTTCTGAATGAGAGCTTTCCCACATCCATCACATTCATAGGCTTTCTCTCCAGTACGTATTCTCGGATGGTTAACGGAGTTTTCCTTATGGTTGAAGACTTCTCCACATTCATTGCATATGCCGGGTTTTTCTTCAGAATGAATGCTCTGATGTTTAATGAACTATTACTTTGGGCTGAAGGCTTCTCTGCATTCTTTACATTCATTTTGTTTCTGTCCAGTATGAGATTTTCATGTTCTGTGAGATATGATTTTTACCTAAAGGCTTTTTCACATGCCTACATGCAGAAGGTTTCTTTGCAGTAGGAAATCTCTTTTAGCTGAGATTTGACATTTGAATTAAAGCTTTCCCACATAGATATGATTTTTCTTCAGTAAGAATTTTCTGATGAATAAAGAGGTTTCCTGTCAGGTTGAAAGCTTTACCACATGTATTACATTTTTATGCTTGTTCCCCTGTATGGCTTTTAAAATGAGGAGTAAGAAATCATTGTAAAGAGCAGACTACATTCAGGACATTCATATGGTTTCACTCTAGTTTGAATTTTTTCATATTCCATGAGGTTTTCTTTCAAATTGAAGCATTTCCATGTTCATTACAATGCCAACTAATGTATGAATATTTCATGCTCAATGAAAGTTAATGCCTGGCTGAAGGATTTCCAATACACTGTACATACACAGGGTTTTACTCCTGCATGTTTCACAGCAATAACATCACCAAAATGAGCAGCATTAGGCCAGTGATGCTAAGAAATTGTACCAGAATCCCAGAAAGTCCTGGGACCTAGGGTTGAGAAAAATAGAAGTGAGGTTGTGAGATAGTGCAGTTTGCAGAAAACCTCAGATGGTGCAGATGTCAGATATACCTCAGACCAATTAAATATTGAAATTTCAACACATTTTTAACAGTGATGAAAATGATGCAGACCTCTTCAATCCCAGAAGAGAACGGAGGGATTGGATGGGAAGAAGCTGATGAACAACTGAAGAGGCTGGGATGCAACATGTGTTCACTGCAGTTACCCCAAGACAGTTAGGGAATTTCCTGTTTGGGAAACAAACTCTCAAAGCCCCAATGAAAACCATCATCATAGGTTCTGGATCTGCAAAGGAGTAAAAAATGACCTAAAAGAGCAAACTACATTCAGGACAATCATATGGTTTCTCTCTAGTTTGAATTTTACCATATTCTTAAGGTTTTGTTTCAAATGGAAGCATTCCCAAGTTCATTACAATACTAACTAATGTATGAATATCTCATGATCATTGAGATTTAATGCCTGGCTGAAGGATTTCAATATTCCTTACATACACAGGGTTTTACTCCTGCATGTTTTTCTAATGTAGTCGACTTTTCCCAAATTCATTGAATCGCAAATGGTTTCTCTGAAGGATTAATTCTCAGGTAATCACAGAAGGTTGAATTTCCAAGAAAACTTCATGCTCATTACACTTAAAGGGGAGGACTACCATGTGGGGTAACTGGCAAAACTCATTGTCTTCATTATTTTTTCCCTTACAGAGATTCCCTCATGCTTAGATAAGCATGATGGAAAATCCTTTAAAGTGAAGTTACATTCATAGAAGTGTTATTTTGAGGAAACAATGCTTGCACTCAGAGAAAATATTTTTCCAACTTTCTTCCATTCTCTGACTCCATCTTAAGTGTGTACTGTTGTGGAAGTGGATATAGGTTTACTCACAAGACTTTTGTTATGTGGTTCTTTCTGCTTCTTAATGTCCTGTGCTTCTTCCTAGTTTGTGGGGTGCAGCAAAAGCCGTGCTTTGTGGGAAATTTATAGCACTGAATTCATTCATTAGAAAAGTGGAAAGATCCAATATCAATCATCTAAGCATTCAATTTGGGAAGCACAACAATATCTCCTTTTTATTTGTTCTATCATTCACGGCTCTTCTTGCTTCAAATGAGCATCACATCCAGTTTGGTGTCTTCAGACCTAGGAAATGGGGAAGTGATATAGCACTTGATTTATGATGGGGACCAAACAACACCCCACAAATCAACCATGGAACCCTGAGGCTTCTGAAGGATAAGAAAGATGCAGTTTCCAAAGATACATGAGTAAAGTGGCCCCAGAACAAAGGCCAAAATGGCAACCCAGGAAATCCTGAATACTTTGTCTTAGACTGACAATTTTTGTTCAATATTTTTATTCTTCCATGTATTTGGATGAGATGCACTATTTAATATTCTTTAAAGTTTACCAGGGAAATTATAGCATTCTTGCTTGCCTGTCTAAATCTGCACTTATTATTTGTTATTGATGGGCCAAATAATGTATTTTAAAACATTGTGTATCCTGTATTATTCAGCCAAAAGTGTGCTAATGTAAAATACCAGAAATCTGTTGGTCTTTATAAAGGGTATTAATTGGGGTTGAAGCTTACAGTTACCAGGCCATAAAGTATAAATTTCTTCCTTCTCCAAAGTTGGTTACCCATGTCTTGTAGCAAGACAGCTGCCGACATTAGCCAGGGTTCAGGCTTCTTGGTTCCTCTCTTCCCAGGACTGAAATTCTCTCTGGGCTCAGCTCCTCTGTTTCCTCCACAAGGACAGCTGTAGACTATGAGGTTCTCTAAGCTCTGCCTCTCTCCACAAGGTCAGCTGTGAAATGTCAGGTGAATGTCTTGTCTCTTTTCCCTGGGGCCTTCTCTCCTTTTTCATCAGAGCTACAGCATGAAAACTACTCCAACTCTGCCCTTTGCCATGCTTTTTTATGTTTGAGACCCTACCCACTAAGTGGCAGGGCTCAACACCTTATCAACTGTGTCCCAGTCAATGCCGTTATCATAACTTAATTATGCCCAGATTAACAGACCCTTTTACAATCATAATCCATATCTCATTTTGGAATTCATAATGATATCAAACTGCTACCTATCCATTTAACCATCTTATGCTATATATTATTTTATGGTGTGTTTTAACACTTTATTCATGTCCTAAGCCACGGATATCATTATTACTTTATCCACTTAATAGTCTTTCAGATATACGGATTTAATTAACAGATATTGTTCTTCAATCCTTCCTGAATCTTGAACCTTCTGAAATTATTTCCTTTCTGCCTGAAGAATATTCTTTTTCATTTCTTTTAAAGTGAGTTGCTGCTTGCAAACTTTATTAGTTTTTTTTTTTAAAGATTTATTTATTTTATTTTATTTATCACCCCCTTGCTGCTTGTGCTGCTGTGTCCATTCGCTGCGTGTCTTCTCTGTGTCTGCTTATCTCCCCCTTGCTGTGAGGTCTTGCCACATCAGCCCACGGTGCCGCACGAGCCAGCCTGTCCTCAAAAGGAGGCGCCTGGAAGCGAACCTGGGGCCTCTCATATGGTAAATGGGGGCTCTATCCATTACGCCACACCTGCTTCCTGCCGTGAAGTTGCTGCATCGGCCAACCGCACTGCTCAGGCCGGCGTGCCCTCACAAGGAGGCCTTGGGACTTGAACCCGGGCCTCCCATATAGTAAACAGGGGCTCTATCCACTGAGCCACACCCGCTTCCCAAACTTTATTAGTTTTTACTCATCTGTAAAAGTATTTCTTTCACTTCTTACTGAAGGACTGAGATAAATTAAATCTAAGGCCCTCTAGGATCACCACTGCTCTTGAGAGTAACCTTAGAATCGAATTTCTCCATTCTGTTGTAAATGTAATCAGCTCTTTGGAGAATAAATGTGGAGCTTTCAGTTTTACAGTTTGCTTCATGCCACCCCAACCCCCCCAGGTAAATTCTGTGCGCTCTGGCTCTGGGGATGGGAATAATGGCACACCTGTCTGAATTACAGATCTGATTTTGGAGCTAAGATTTGGTGGAGAAAGCACAGTATATTGAGTTCTTCTTGGGATCATTCTAGGGATGTGTGCAATGGTGGCCAGCACCCCATTTTGCTCAGTGATGGCCACACACAAAGTGCAGCCACTGCTTCATGAGTTCCCATTTCCCCTAGACCAAGTATCCCCTCCTGACCCCACATCCTGGAGAAGGGAGAGGTGTGAGCAATTGTGTCTGATGGCCAACTGCTGAGCTCAGGGAGAAAGTGATTTTGGAGGAGAAGGCAGAGAGAGACAGGCAGGCCCAACACTTTGCATTGGCAGGAGTCCAGCAGCAGCTTGCCCTTGTTAAGACAGCATTTTGGAAGATGCCTTGATTTGGACATTTTCCCATCCTCAGAACTGTAAGTTTTTATGTTAATAATTTCCAAAAAATCCCTCCTCTTTCTGGTATTTTGCATTGGCAGCAGTTGGCAAACTGAAACAGCTAGGGACACAGGGTTGGAGCACTGCCCTGTTCCCAAATGGCAGTGTGATGCTGCTGCCCAGTGATTTCATGTGTAAACTCTGGGTGTCTCCAGACTAGGTGGGAATGACTACTGGTAAGACAGAGGGGGAAGTTCTCTTGGCCAGTAAGGCTTGCAAGACACGGAGTCAGGCAGGAGAGTCACATGGTTTGGGGACTTGTATAAAGTCACAGATGCTGCAGTATGATGTAACTTCCTCAGGCAGGGGTTGGCCAGGTGGGTAGGGGCCGATAAATTCATGGGACCTGGGGTCTGGTGCAGCAGAGGAGTCAGGGCACAGAGAGGAGTCTTCCTGCTCCTGCTCATTTTGCCCTTTTCTCCTTCACTTGGCCTCCAGCCTTGACCCTCTGAGGATTCTGCTCTTACTGTAACCCTCCTGGGTCCCAGGCACAGACCCAGGCCTCCTGCTCCCAGTTCTACATTCAACTTCTCCAATCTTGGGGGCAGCTAAAGAAAGAGAAATACCAAGATGAAACCTGTTGGTGTCAGGAAGGAAATGTCAAAATTCATATTATAACATTCACTACAGCAATAATATCACCAGAATGAGCAACATTAGGCCAGTGGCCTTAAGAAAAAGTAGAAGTATCCCAGATAGTCCTGGGACCTAGGGCTGACAAGAATAGAAGTGAGGTTGTGAGATAGTACAATGCTTGCAGAAATCCTCAGAGGGTGCAGATGCCAGATATTTCTCTGACTAATTAAAGATTAATTTTCAACACATTTTTAACAGTGTTGAAAATGTTGCCAGCCTCTTCAATCTCAGAACAGAATGGAGGGGTTGGATGGGAAGAAGCTGATGAACAACTGAAGAAGTTGGAATGTAACAAGTGTTCACTGAAGTTCCCCCAAACCAGAGAGGGAATGTCCTGTTTGGGAACCAAACTCTCAGAGCCCCAATGAAAACCATCATCATAGGTTCTGGATTGACAGAGGAGGGCAGGGAGAAAGGCCTGCTGAGCACTCACAGCCTCAGTTGGTGATGTGAGTCACTGAAGCGGGTTTTCACTGGGGAGTAAGCAGCAGGAAGTAGATCTTCTCCTCTTGTGCTAACAGACCTCTAACCAGACACATGGAGAGAGCATTGTGGCCATCAGATGGACACATCCATGGTACACATTCACTGTGCTGACTCTTGCTGAGGGAGGCCTCCACCTGTCGAGGCAGCCTGGGACGTTGCCAAGGGGAGTGAGCACTTTTCCTTTTTGGGTGACTGTATTTGCCAAGTGTGAGGGGATGTGCCCCTCCCAGTAATGTTGCAGATACACATCAATATCTGCAAATCAACCACTTTGTTTGATTTCATTGTGTACTATTTTCATAATTTCTTTTAAATTATAACCAAATTTTCCATGCAAAGAGTATAAAAATAATTTATGTCTCTTATGGCAAACAGCAAATTCCTTCTCTAGCCCCAACCCCAATATCTCCTTCCTCATAATTACCTGATTGGCAGATTATTTTGGGTATACATTTCTGTTTGAAAATATATGCATTCTCTAGTTTCCCCTTCCCTCAACCTAACACCTATGAGAAAAATATTGGAGTACAGCTAAAGAATATAAATAAGTTTTATAACATCTTATAATACTTGAGATTAGAAGTATATCAACTAATTATGAAAGGATTATTTCTGATTTAAAATAATAAGGAAAATTTGAGTGAAGTAGAATGAAGGCCACTGTAGTTCAGTGGCTGCAAAACTTGAATCCACATCATAATCAGGTGAAGAATCTGAAAAAATAGAAATGGTTGGGGTGCCTGAAAAACAAATGCTACAATAATGGGCAGCATTCTTTTAAATATGGTAGTTTTTTAAATGCTTACTCAGAATGCCATGGTTTGAAGAACCACTGAAAACAACCAGGATAATTTGAAATAAGTGGAAAGCCCATTTTTACATAAACTAGGAGAAATCTCAAGTTCTGATGCATAAATTAGTGGTAATATATTGAACACAGATGAGTGTGGAAGAAGATGTGGGAGGAGCAGATCTCAGAAGAAACTGCAATTGCACTTTTCCAAGAGGAGAAAGACATCCTGAATGGCACAGTCACAGCCGCTTCCCTAAAAGAATGACAACAAGTTGCACAGACTTGAACTGGAGATTTGTTGGAGATTATCATTCATTACATTCACAAGGCTTCTCTCCAGTATGAATGTTGTCATGTATAATGAGATACAGCCTCTGGCTGAAGGCTATTCCACATTCCTTACATATATAGGGTTTCCTGCCACTATTAATTTTCTCATTGTCAGTGAGATTTCATTTGCTACTGAAGGCTTTCCTACATTCCATGCATATATAGGGTTTCTCTCCAGTTTGTATTCTCTGGTGTGTAATAAGGCTTGATTTCTGAATGAAAGCTTTCCTAC
>JAQZBX010008880.1:0-47215 GCA_029593785.1 Cabassous unicinctus | reverse complement strand
TTATATATATATATATATATATATAAAAGATGCTTAGATTACCTAAATATTACTCAGAAATTACAGGGATTCCCATGTTCCCCACTGCCCACACCTCCAACAACATCCCACACCACCGTCCAAAGGTTAACGAGTCAATGTTATTCATGAGAAGCCTCAAAATTTGAGTTCAAGCCTTTTGGTTCTGTCTGCAGTTTCATTTTTTCTATTGCTAATTTCTTTGTCCTGTGCACAAGCTGAGAAACACTGCATTAAGGTTAGTGGGCCTATCTTATTAATAAGAAGGCTCAAATTTTGAGCCTGAATTCCTGGCCTTTGGTATTGCCCACAGTTTCATTTTTGCTACTGCTGGTTTCTTTGTCCCATGCACCTATGCTTTATGCAAGAAGTGAAATGAAAAAATGGGATCCTCAAACTCTAAAAACTTTGGTTCTCCACCCTCTGGCACCGAACATATTACATGTTCAAAAATTGGGGGGCCAGAAACTGTGCCTATCTAACTAAATAGCAAAATTTCACCAAAGAAATCCTTGAGTTGCAATGGCCATTATATGGAACGTTCCAATAATACATACTTACTCATCTCAGAAGTGCAAATGAGCAAAACGGCTCCTGACCTGAACAGGCCAAATGGGATTTGTATTTTAATTGGCACTCAGGGCCTAGGAAGAAATTTCAAGACTCTAAAAACAGTTTATATAAACTAGTGAGTTTTTTTATTTCTATATTTTCTGTGTTGTTGAGATTTTGGTATTTAGTTATATAGGTACAGCTTCCTACTCCATAATTTTTGAACATTTTTTATTCTTTTTGTCAATAAGATTGACTCACTAACCTGTACTAAAAGGTTGAAAGCTGAAACACAAAGAGTGGAGCTCAAATCAAGAGGGACTCTCCCACAACCCTTGGAGACAAGAGGAGAACAGAGAACCCACGGAGTTCAGTTGTGCCTTTGCTTATCTTTCTCGTTTCCAGAGCCTTCAAAAGTCACCTTCAGATCCTATCCTTGTCACCAAAACTGATAAAAGAAAACTTTTCATGCAATTTAGGGTCTCACAGCTTTGTTGAGCAATTCATGAATAGGGCAACAAGCCATTCAGAAAGTAGAAGGGAAGGTCAAAGAAAGAGTGGAAAGGAGAAGCTCATATAGGGCAAACATAGAAGGAAGTGAGGAAATGTTCTAATTGAATGACATTGTTTCCCCCTGTGGGGGGATGGGTCTCACAGAGTGGGGAGAAGATATACATTGTTTACTATGGCATGTTTGTCCATTCTCATAAGCTGGCCCTACAGACCCCAAACTACTACCACCAGGTGTTGCTTATAAGCAGCCCTGTAGGATGTGTTCCATTTTCTGGCAAACCCCTGCAGGTCAAACGTTTTTATCTTTTGGAAAGCCTCTTCTCAGAAAGGCATCTTGTCCCAGCAATGCCCAGTGCAGGTGGGCATTTTATATTGCTTGGCAGTACCTTGTGCTAGTGCTCACCATGCTCTCCACTGATATTTCACTATTCTGTATTGTCCACAATACTTCAATCACATAGATTTGTTCTAATTTTTTCAGCATTAGGTGCAATGCTTAGTATTTAAGGGTATTTGTTAAAATGGTGAATTCTACAACATATACTTATTTCCTTAGTTTACAGGTGAGAAAATCAATGCTCAGAGAATTTTTAAATGTCATCTATAGACACAGACTATTAACATTTAGAAGACTGACAAAACCTAGATCTCTCTTGCTCCGGAGCCTGCTTACAAATTTTGTAAGTCATGCAATATTTTAAAGAAATATCTAATATATTTCTATATATTTCTATGTAACTTAGCTATAGTTGGATTTTGTTGGTGGTGACCGAGAACATTAAATTAATATAGCTACAGACTCCTAATGGCATTATTTGAATCCCAGTAATGGTAGTTGTTATACTTCTATACACAGGTTACATAAATCAGTAGATTTTTTTTTTTTTTTTTTACTTAGCATCAGTAGAGTTGGGTTTCTGTTATTTCACCAAATGGCAGGTTCCTGATTAAAGTTTTACATCTAAAATAAGTCAGTTTTGATCTAAAGAGGATATGAATAGAAACTTGAAATATACATCTACGTCAATAGCTTTACAAGTACTATGTCTGTTTATCTGTCTGTCTATCTATCCATCCATCTATCTATCATCTTTCTAAATACTAAAAACATGCTTCCATTTTAGAGGTTTATGCTGTCAGTTCTTCCTAGAATTCTCATCTTGCACAAATGTGTATTTGTCTATGTGTGTGTGTAGAGAGAGAAAGAACAATGTTTTGATGAACACTTACATATATATATATACTCATTTAAACCTTTTAGACCATTTCATCATAGAGCATTTTCTGGTTCATAGTTTTCATGCACAGTAAATTTTAATATGTATGGACAGATTATTTTTATGATGTCTGTACCAGTTTAGACTCCCAAAAGGAAAATCTCATGTTTCCTCTCACTCTATAACATTGCCAACAGTTGCCATTGTTAGCTTTCTAATTTCTGATATTTTTGTGGTATTAAAGTGGCATCTCATTGTATTTTTTTAAATCTCTTTATTGTCATTTATTTGTTAGCTATTTTAGTCTCCTTTCTATTTATTGCCCATATTTCTATTGAGTTATCTTTTTCTTTTCAATTTACAGGACTGTCCTCTATATTCCAGGTACAAATATCTTGCTGGTTTTAGATCTTATAAGTAATTTCTACTATACTGTTTTCTATTAATCTTGCCTTCAATAAATAAAATTTGTAAAAATCAATTTATGGCAACAGGTAAACCCTTGTGTCTGATATGACTCTTCTCCAAACTAGTGCTAAAATAAAGCCATAATCTTAATTTTCAGAGACCTCTGCATTGGCGGATTCCTAATTACATACACACTACAGTTACCCAGTTTGGTTTTCTGTTTGTGAAAATTTTCTATTTCTTCTGGAATCCATTTTCATATTTCATATTTTCCATAAATCTGTGCTATTTATGTTTTCACATTTATTTGAGATATATATTTATTAATATTATGTTCAAAATTATATTTTAATATTCATTTAACTAACATTTTATTTCTCTCTCCATTTTACATGCATTTCACTTGATTATGTATATATATATTTGTCAGATTCTATAGTAGTCTGTCAATTTACTAATCTTCTAAAAAGAAACTTTTGATTTTCTTAGTATTTTCTACTTTTCATATTTATTTATTTGGAAATTAACTTCAATTTTTATTAATCTTAAGAAAAATATTTAAAACTATGCATTTTCCTGTAGTTACATTTAGAGCATATCACAAATTTTGACATGTAGTGCTTTAATTTTAATTCTGTTTTTAAAAGTTTATTCTATTCTTTATAATGTCCTCCAAAACCAGTTGTGTAATTTCCATTATGACATAGAGACACCATAGTCTGATTGATTTGAATGGTGCAGAAATTAAGTGATGCTTTCTCTGTCCATACCCACTGGCCTCAACTCCCTTCCATCTTGAAATTTATACTTGATATATTTTCTTCCAATGAGAATTAAAAAGATCATTGGAGACAACTAGCAAATATATTGGTTCTTCTTAAAACAAATAAACATAAAAACAAACAAACAAAAACCAAAAAAGTAAGAAAGCAAGAAACGCATGAGAAGAATATCCATGCACAGCACATTCTGCACAGAACATTTTCCTGGCTTTGAAAGCTGTTGCAAGAGATGAAATGTATTGAGCTGCAACGGTCAACATTTAGTCATGAGGGAAAATTGAAGAACATCAGAAAAATAGAGATTCAGAGCCACAGATAATTAGGGTGAAATAGGAAGTATGAAATATCTTACCTTTAGATTTGTAGTGAGATTAAAATTACAATTCATTTTAACCACTTTTAATTACATTCTACCATTTGTAATCAAAGTCACTGCAAATTGATATATTCGGAAAAAGGAATATATAAAATTTGATACACAATATAAATATAAATGTGAAACTGATTGTCAGATCATTAGTAGAACTGCAGATCATTTTAAAACATGTTTATATGTTTAAGTGCATTTTATTTGTAATTGTCTAGTAATTATAATATTTAATATTTATGCTCATAATGAGTTAATTATTATTCTAATGAGATATTTCATTCTTTCTCATTGAATTTTCTTTGCTGTTGTATGCAACAAACATATACTATATTATAAAACAAAGTACTAATAACATTATTATTTTTAAAGTGGAAGGCATTATTAAAGGAAAGAGACCTCAATATTTCTTAGAATTATGTTCAGTCCAAGAACCAGTTATATCCATACACTTCTACAATTTATTCTCTACTATCTTTAATATTTTATTGTA
Source organism: Cabassous unicinctus (assembly GCA_029593785.1). Classification (NCBI taxonomy): domain Eukaryota; kingdom Metazoa; phylum Chordata; class Mammalia; order Cingulata; family Chlamyphoridae; genus Cabassous; species Cabassous unicinctus. Next base: position 42,865 of record JAQZBX010008880.1, on the reverse strand, counting down.
TTTAAGTGCTTTATTGTATTTCACCAAGTAGCTGTCTAGAATTAAGCACACACCAGTTAAAAATGATCCATTAGCAAACCACAAAAGTGGTAATAAGGAAGGATTGGCATGCTCAACAACCTTCACTACCCCTGCTCAATTTTCTTTTTAATAGAATTATCAGGGTAAAATTGATACCATAATGTGCCATCAAAAAGTTTATGATAATTATGCTTTCCATGATAATTTGAGCACAGAGTATAAAGATAGATGATAAAATAAATGTCTATTCTTCTTTTTCCATGGACATCTGTTATGATTTCAATATCCTTCTAACAAGGAAAGCAAACCTACCCATTTCGTTTTCTATGAGAGGTAAGGAAGCATCTGATATTTCTCGTCTGAACGATATGATAGTGATAAATATAGATCTGAAAAATACAGCGCTTGCTCTTGCTATTCTGGGAAAAAAACACAAGTATTGAAAAATAAGAAAGCAGCTATTGACTGCAATCTAAAATCTTCTAAGTTGAACTTAAAATTTAACCTCGTTTCACATATGAAAACTATAGTCATATTTTTTCCACTTGCTGGTCACTCTAAGATAAAAGATATTTTACCCTTATCAAAGTGTGGCAATGTTACATTTAAGAATGGGTAATGTAGATTCCCCTTTGATATTTTAGCTTGTGCCTAACTTTAGTTATGGGACTGACTTTGCATGGGGTCTATTAGTTGCCTTTGCTATCAAATACAAGGGAAAGCAAAGAAATTATACTTTAAAAGTTATTTTCATTGTTAAAGTGATATTAACAATTTTCTCTGAAAGAAATGACACCATAGGTGCATTCCATGTAATTCACTTCTCAATAAAATTTCAAATGCAAATTAAGAGCAAATGTTGAACAAGAGTATTTCTTTAGAAAAGATAAAATTTAAAAATTGTATATCTTTTGAAAAGCCTAATTGGCTTTTATTTTTTAAATAATTTATATGTTTGTGACAATTGGTGCCTTACCTCTTTAATTAAAGAACATAAACAACAAAAAAGCAATAAATTTCATTACCAAAATTTTGTGCTGTTCTTTTCTTTTGTAATTATGATCACTTTTCCTGTTTAACTCTTCATATATGATCACTATTCCTCTTCATGCAAGATGAATAGAAGGTGTGAGTGTGTGAGCTAAAATTATAACCAATACGGTAGCTAAAGAGTATGGTAAAATATATTTTAAATATGGTACAAATGCTTTTAATGATTGTTCCTTTGTAAATAATTCAGATACATACTCTGTGATCTGAAGAAATCAGTACACAATGGGAGAAAAAAAACTTGTCTTATTTTATCTCATAAATCTTTGGAGACACTCTATATCTAAAAAATGTATTGTTTTCATTGTTTGAATGTTAAAAGCAATAAGAGAAGGTAAGCACATGATGACAAGAGTGCTAGATTAAGAATAAGAAAGCTTGAATTCAATTCATCCTACCATTATGTATTAAGATGCTAAATTTTCTAAGTACCTGGATTATGTTATCCATCTATGTAATTTCAATATATGTGTGCAGTTGATACTAGTTGCTACTTAATATTTCACAAATAAATTAATGAATAAAATAATTATCCCATGCACTACCACTTACTAATTGTATGACCTAGAGCAAGGTAATCACTGTGAATTATCTTAATCTGTAAAATGGGATTAAGATCTATTTCACAAGTTTCAATAGAACATGATTACATGGTGGTCTCTCAGTAAATTTTAATTCAATTGAATAGAACAAACAGAATTTACTACATCTCAGATACTGGTGTTTGGTTTCAGAAAAATTCCATATTAGTACATGAAACTGAAATTTTTGTAAGACTGGATGGGAGAAAGGAGTTAATGGGGACTACACGTAGCACAAACATGACTGCCTATACTTAGGACAACAATGTAATTTATTACTGCAAATGGGACATCTCTGAGAAAGGAAAAATGCCATTAATCATGCTGGGACAATAGACTAAACTAGAGGTATTCAAGGAAAATCTAAATTCGACTCATTCAAGGATTCTAGTTAGTATATGTTTGATTATAGCCATCCACATGTTAGTCATGATTAAAACTAATTAATATGTATACATTTCACAAGGAAAAGTTCTTTTTTATATTTCTGCCAAAATTCTATGCAAGTCAGGTTTTCTCCTCTAAGAGAAGATAAAAATAATTGAAGTTAACCATAAATCTAGTCTGGGAGGAAATAAGTAATTAAATAAATTCAGATGCCAATTAAATAGCTCTGAAATAAAGAAATTGTCAAGTATACTCTAAGCATAATTAATTGAAATTAGTCCATTTTATAGAAAGCAATTTCTACTATAATTTGGAATGAGGATAAGGACTCATGGTAGCACAATTAGTTAAAATATTTTACCTTCATCTAGTTCAGCTCTTCCAAGACATGTAAATCTCTTAATCTACCATTATACTTTTCCCTTAAGTGATTAAAAATAATATATAGAATTTAAACTGAAAACAGTGGGTTTTTTTCCCACTTTTAACCATGATAAAGGCAGTCCATTTGTTTTCCCCTAAAGTATTTTCTCCCTTATTCTATTCGTCATAAATAAATTTGCTGGAACACCCCTGCCCTTTTTTTAAATTGATAGAATGTTTGTGGTACTTCTAGGCTTACTGTTCTCCAGTTTCTAATTATTCTTTATAGTTTGTTCCTGCTTATTTTTATAGATCTCTCAATTTTCCCTCTTACTAAATACAACTAAGCAATTAAAAAGCAAAGTACAGTTTTATAACTAGATAATTTAACAAAATTAGATACATTAACAAAATTAGATACATAGGCAAAGTTAAACATTAAACAGCTAAAGACAATTGCTATATTAGAATGGATGTAACAATTTTATGTGCTAACAAATCAATCACCAAGAAAAACAATCAACAGAAAAACTGAACTGTTTGGAATAAAATCAATAAAACTCAAATATTTATTTAAAAACAAGTCAGAATCTTTATGAACATTTTATATGTGGACTATTACAATTTTAATTAGACAAGGATGGGTAATGAAGTCACCATTGCAGTAAGTTTTTAAAGAATAAAATCTCCTTCTCAGTATTAGAATTCTCCAAGGGAAAAAAAAAAGGCAGTTTGAACACTTGTCTTTATGACAGACTTGCTTGGCAAGGCAGCCTCATTCACACCAAATTCTCAAGAAAGGAAAAGTATTGGTTACTGGGAAGGAGGATATAAAATCAAAGAAATGTCATGGTTTACTACTTAAAACAAAAGTTAAAAATTTAAAATGTATGGAATAATATATAGGTTATCTAATCATAGTTTACACATATGGAAAGCCAGGCAAATAAAGGTAAAATGAAAGTATTTCTCATCAGAGGGAATATCATGGCTACATACCTGGCATTTCCAGCATCTAATACCATGCCTAGCACACTAAAGGGATTTGGTAAAAGCCTTAATTCCCTTTTAAGTTAACCTGTAGTTGTTTTCTTGGATTTCCTTTTATTATGCATTATTGTAATTTTTAATTAGTAAAGTAATGAAAGTTCCTTGAAACATTTTTTCAAAGGTCACATTTCTGGGAAAAATAATTCTATGACATATATTATTGTACCAACTATTTAAGTGAAGAGTCCTCTAGATAATAACATCTTTAAGGGAGTAAGGCTAACAGGATTGAGGCTGATACTTCCAACTGCAGTTCTGAAGCTGTAACAGCCCTTTGCAAATGTCCCATGTTCAGCCAATGGAGTTGGGCCTTTGGTAGCCCTGTAGCTTCCCTGCTTTCAAGACCAAAGAGCTCACTTTCTCAACTTCCAGAAATATGGGCATTTGATGGGTTACATTTAAGAATTTCCCTAGTCTAAGTGGAGCCACCTTGCTAAAGTTTGCGTTCTTCACCAAGGATATACCACTTCTATCTCACAAAATATTGCTGCTAGTCTGATTCAATGTTATCTGATAGGAACCCAGTTCATGATAGGCAATTCTTGATATGTCATGATCAGACACTCCATTGCTATCTGTTTCTACTAGCATGATAAAAACTGATTCTTGAATTGTGTGTAATTTTCTGCTGCAGGTGTCAGAAATTAATGCTAGGATACATGGAGTAATGTTAGAAACTTTTGATCAGCTCCTTTCCCACCTAAGTTATGTCTAATAACGTATATTATGAGTTAGTATAATTAAGAGCTTAAGTAAGCTACATAGAGTCTGCTGGGAGGGTTTCCTCCAGAATCCAAGGAAATAAAGTATTTTTTCTTCCCTGCATGGTATGTACAGAATGCTGTAGTTTTCTTTTGGATAAATTCTTCCCATGGTTTAGCAAGTTTTATTTTATCATTTCTTCCCTTATTATTTCTCCTCCATCTGTTTATATAAACTTATGTTTTAATTGCTATTACATGAATATTGGCTCTCCTGGAACTCTTCTTCATATCGTAAAACTTTACCTCTATGTTTTTCAGGTTTAATTTTGTTCTGTGGTGTGTCATAGTTTTTCCACTTGCATTTCAAAATATTCATTAATTTTCATCTTTATTTTTAAATGTATGGTTTCTTTAACCCAAATTTGCTTTATAATTCCCAAATGTCTTTTGACTACCTTAATATTTTTTTCTGAAAACCTTCGTGTTCCCATAAAGTTTTCTCCCATTCCTTCCATAAGATTTCCTTGATTGCATGCTACTGTTGCATTCACATTGATCTTCCTCCTTCTTTGAATATCAATTATAAGATTCCAGCCAGTGCGTGTGGAATCTCTCAACACCTGTTTTGGTCTCTCGGATTAGCCTGGTAGTGATAGACAATTTGTAAGTATTTTCTATAGTGGCCTAATGTTGACTAGATGAGCAAATAGGACTTTTATATTTTGGGAGGTGGGGGGAGCCTATGTGGACCCACATCTCTCTTTTCAAATAAAGTTAGTGAAGGATTACTCTCAAATTTAGTATTTTATTTTCCACCAGGTTTAAAGCAACTAGTGTGAACATCTCTGAACTTTCCTACAGATCCAAGTAGCTGATGGTCACAGGAAGACTCTATCTAACCTTGTAACAAGTGGGTCTACCAATATCAGTCATTCTGGTCTGCTCAGACAACTGAGGGGCTGGTTGGATTACACCCCAGGATCATTCTAATCCACAGGGCTTATATATTTTTTCCAGGACTAATGTTAAACAACTTCACTTTCGTATTTTGTTTTGTTCCCCTGAGAACTCAAGCTCTTAGACGTTTCAGGATCTTCTTCAGACCTCAAAATTTTGATTGTTAAATTAGTTAATGAATTTTTCTAGCAGAGTTAGAGGGGTAAAGAGGTCAGATGTGTTTAAGTTACTCTTTGCAATAATTACTCTTAGTGTATACATTTATATATATATATATATTATATCAAAAATTAAAAAAAACATGAATTTGAAGATATAATAATTGCCATAATGTTACAGATCATTGATGGAAACTATCATGTTAAGTTTCATATACCAATCTCAAATATAGCATCATATTCTTAAACGTTTCAATTTCAGAATAAATGAACTTGATTTCTCCAAATTAAAGCGTTGATTTATACAACTGTCTTTCATGGTTTACATAAATTGTAGATGGTATCACTTACAACCAAAGTGCTGATTATCTACTGAGCATATGGTGTTTACAAAATAGTGTTCTAGGTGCTTAACACTCAGGTGATTGCACTGACAGGTAAGAGTGAGGTTTAAGAACATGGGGGTGGGGGGAATCTAAGTACTTGGTGCAGAATTTCTCTATGTAAAGGAACTATTATAATTTAGGATGTTTTAGCTATGACTTCAGATCTGGAAACACAGATATAGGCTTGTTTTGCATATGAAAATTAACAGAAAGTCCAGGAGTTAGACTAGTATGGGGCTCGGCATGTTGGATGATGAAAGACTGCAAAGAAAGTTACATAATAACAAATCTCAGGGATTGGGGATGGCCCAGGATCTGAAGACATTAAGTCTAGAGAGAACTAATATTTCAAAATTAAGTTGGTTTTGGCATTGCTATGCAAACTCCTTTACAGAAGTCCCTTTGCATATAAACTCCTTACTTTTACCTACACCTTAAACAGACACATTCTCCCTGTAGATCTCTAAATGATTGGTGCTGGAGTTGTGAAAATATTAGGGCACTGTCCTAACTGGAATCACCAAGTATGAAAAACTGCAGAGCACTTGTTTTGAATTCTGATGATGCATAAACAGAAATGATTTAAAGGAATCAGAAACTGGGAACCAGACAGGTCAAGAAACAATTGGCATGTAGCAGCACTGTTTCCAAGGGCAAGGATTTAGGATGGTAGTTTTTAAAAAAAAATAATGCAAGATTTTACAAGGAGACAAATGCGGTTGGCAATTACCAGGTAAAGTGAACACTGGTGAAGAACTTGAAAACAAACACAGGGATGATTGCTTGCAGAAGAAAAAGATTTCTGGAAGACACTTGAATGAATTGGGAGATAACAAACAGTAAGAAATGCCATAAGGAAAAACAAAATGCAGGAAGAGGTGCTGAAATATAGGGCATAATGAGAATTCTTTGTAGCATCTGAGCATAATTATTTCTAAAATCTTGAGCTTAATTTAACCTTGGTTTTCAAGACTGATGTATTTTTATTATAAATTTGGTCACATGCCCTCTCAGTCAGATTCTTCAGAGCTGTATTGAAATACTTTTTATGCCTGTTCTGATCATGTAGACACAACATTTCACATTGGCCTGACAGAATTTTGGAAAGGATTTAAACCTTACCAGTAAAGGAAACCTAAGGTCACCAGTTTCTTCTAACTAAATAATAACAAATCAAATTAAAGAAAGAACACCCTAGAAACAAATGTAGAGCCAACCTTAATGAAAAAATGAAATTATATCAGGTTCTTTTGTGATTGAATCATGGAACAATGTTGTACTTGGTTAGTGCACTCAATGACACTCTAATATTTGGAGTGACATTCCCGGAAATTTTCCTCTGTAAAAATACCATTCTTCCAAATTGAAAGACTACCTGAAAATGAGTATAAATTCATTGCAATCTAGTCACACTTCCAAATAGTTTATTAATTTATTTTCCCTATGCTTATTTCCCTGTTTGTCCTCTTCTCTCCTTTTGACATTTCACTTTATTTTATAATCCTCCAATCATTATATTATTTTTGTCTTTTCCTTAAGCCCTTCTTCCTGCTCCTTTTTAGTTCTCTCTTGTCTTATTCCTATCTAATCCATTTTTAAAAATCTATTGGATACCAGAAAGTCCACTCTAGTCCATATTTTATTCCTTAATCCTGATGATTCTGGGATGGCGATGCCCACTCCACCTCTAAATGAGAGGGGGCTTCAATCCCCTATGGCTGATGGATGGGACCTGCTTGCTTGCAGCTGTAGACTCTCTCGGTTCCTTGGTATGGTGGTTGTCCATCCCCACCTCCTTGTTAGTTGTCCTGGGTGAGTCCAGTGAACTGTAGAGTAGGTGTTGCAACTCCGCTGAGGCTCAGGGCCCAGCTGGCACATGGGCAGCCCAATGGGGCATATGGGAATCCCTTAGAGTTTTTAGGTAAAATTTTATGTAATCTAAGTATGTTTTAGAAAAAATAAAAAAACATATTTAAAAAAAAAATCTATTGGATAAACATTCAGTGACCAATGACTTAATGTTTTTGTCCAGTTTAAAGTTAGTTCCTTTCATATTTTCATGCCACTCAAAAATGGAAATCAAAATCAGAAAGGTATGTATGAGAGGAAAACCTTAATTTTTATCTAAAACCTTGATACATTTTTTCTGAGACAGTAATTTCAATAACCATAATGTTTCAACCATCATTAGTAGTTCAAATTATTGTTCATTAAATAATTGTTATTTTTATGAATTCTGAGTCACTAACAATTAAAGATGGAAACTCCAAATATAAATTACTGCAGTTCTTTCATTTTACATATGAATAAATTGAAGTTCAAAGAAATACTGTCTTGCTCACAATCATGTGGTTCCTTGGTATTCAAATCCAAAACCTCCAAATATCCAGATTGTCTCTAGGATTTCTCCTTATGAGAAGAACTTATGTTTAAAGAAAATGCGTTAAATTTTCTTTTTCAATTGATTGATAATGAGGGAAGGCAGGCAGATGGAGGTATTGCATCTCTGTAACAAAGTAAATCAGTTTAGGATTAAAAACTAGCTGTAGCTATACAGTATGTGAAGAACTTATTCTACTGTTTATATCATTGTCACTGGTCTCTACTAATTCCTTCTCATTTATGTCAATTTAAATAATTTTACAGTAAGGTCAAGTATGCATTATCCATTTAAATCTGACTTTAAAATTGAACTCTTTTTTTGTGAAAGAACCAGTGCTTTCATGTTCCCTAATTCATTTAAACCTGACAATAATGTTTTTCTCCCCTGAAATCCTACCACTAACAGGAGTCAGGTTTCTGATTTAAGTCAGTTCTTTTACTCTGAGAAACATACTGTTTCCAAGTTGCCATGTTGCCTGTTAAAAGTTACATGAAGTTGTTTGAAGTAAGTTAATAAGCTTCTTGTCAGCTATCAGATAAGCTAATAATCATGTTAGAAGAGAAGATGGAGACTTGATAGTGTAATTTTTCATCTTAAATAACTGAACTATTAACTGTGTTTCACCTGTGGGCAGCTTTGTCTCCCCCTTACCCTGACTGTGCATTTCACATAGCACTGTGTGTCAGACTCTGAGCCACTTTGCCTGACTGATATTAACTATGTGAAATTGGTGAAGTCACTTAGCCTCATGTGACCAGTGTTCTCATTTGACAAATGGGGATAATAGTACCTACCTCACAGGATTAGTATGAGTTTTAAATGAAATAAAATATGGCTTTTAAAACCGTGCTTACCACTTATTACATGCTACTTAAGTGTTAATTATGCTTTTTACTCTCTCTCCCTTTTGCTTCATTTCTCCCTCTCTATCTCTTCCTCTATTTTCCCTCTTATACATGCATACAATGAATAGAGCTTTGTAGGTGATTTTCTAAATCCATCATTCAAAATAAGTATTTTCACTTGAAAAGCTGAATAAAGTTAGTTGGCAGTATATGTGCCTAAAAGTTGCCTCAATTCAATATCATGAGCTCTTTGAATGAGTTAGTTAAATGTAAAGGAAATAAATAAATGGTGGTTTTAGGCATGCTTGCTTAAACCTTTAAAAGTCTGGATCAAATAATTAGTTTTACAGATAAATATAGCACTAGAAACCTCAGGGAATGTTAGAATGTAAATAAAACTATATTAGCAGATAATCTCAGTAGTACTTAACAAGTACTCAAGAACCAACTTTGGTTTGAAATCATTTGAGCATGACAAGGAGACTTCAGCAAGCCCCATGATTCATTGCTCTTGCTGTTTAAATTTAAGCCTTAGCCAAGAAAGTTTTTCACAAATCAGAACAAAACTATGTGCAGCAATTATTTTGTCAATTTTCTTTCAGATGCATGAGCTTTCAACATATGGAACAGTGTCAGACATTAAAGAAAAATGAGACTGACATGTACTATAAAAAGTATTTCTATTAGAAGGAGTTAGTTGCACATATGAATTCCTTAAAAGAATCTTAAATATGTGTAGCAAGAATTTAATACTGTATAATGGACAATTTCCAGTACATATATGGATATCTTAAAAGTCTTGGCTTCATGCTTTTCTGCTGTATTATTTTATTAATTAGCATATATGTTAATGTCATTAAGATATACCTGTTACTACAATGCCCTCTTCACAAGTTGCCTAGTTTTACATTTAGAATTAGAGAGTTTACATCTTGAAATGTAGTCATAGTTTTTGCTGAGAAATCTGGATTAATCCACATATAGTGCATGTGATTTAGTTTTGAACATTTATTGTATTTAATGAAGTGTGTAGTTTATCTCACATCAGTTTTATAAACAGGAAAAATTATTTTATTTTTCAATGTAAATTGAGGACTGAAAAGTAAATATAAATTATATTCCTAAACTGGCACATAAAGCAACTTGAATAATATCAGTTTAAGAATATTTTAATTTATAACATGTATTTATATTGCCTATTGTGATCATGCTCAATAGTTTTCACATAGTGATAGAAGTATGTCATGTGAAGAACCTGAAATCTGAAGTTAGATAGTTTGCATTTCTACATTCAAACATTGATTTCCTTCATATTATTCAAGTTAGATTTTGTTTTTAAACATGTCACTTAACCCCTCTGATCTTCAATTTTTACAAGTATGGAATAGTAGTACTACTGATAGTCAAAATTTTGAGTACCTATACTGTGGTAGGTATAAGGCTCAGAAATGCACAGCCATTAACACCATGAGCTACATAGTCTTGTTATCTTCATTTATCATTTATTAAAATGAGGAACCAGGCTTAGACATGTTCATAATTTGCCCAAGGCTAACGAGTTCATGGCAAGGTCGGGGTATGCAACTGGCCAATCTGCAGAGCTTATACTCTTAATATATTAAATGTCCTATTTGCCAAAGATTGGTTACATTAATGACTCTGAGTGTTGGCGCTTCCCTGTATTTATGCACTTTGGTAGCCAAGGCACAATTCCCTGAACCTCAACTGGTCATGTGATCTGCTTTGGCCAACAATGGCAGAAAGATTAGCAAACCTGACACAAGCAGAGTTTTGAAAAGCGATTATATTTTGGGGCGTATGCTCCTGCCATCCCCATGAGAAAGTCACACCCATTATAATCTACTGACCCCAGGAGAAGGATGAGAGACAATGTGGCCCAGAATCAAGTTTTCCCACTTGTTTCAGACAAGGCCAGCCTAGGTGAGCTCAGCTCCACTAAGATCAGCTGAATTTCACCCTTGTGACACATGAGCTATTATTATAGGATTTTGTTTTATTATTCTCTTGAGTTTGTAGTTTGTTATGAATTGATAGCTCTAATTATAAAATGAGAATGATAGTGGACCCTACACCCTGGGTTTATGGAAGGCCCTAAAGTTTGAAAATGTTTATAGGTGGAGAAAGATATTGATAAATGGTGGTTTTTAAATTTATTCTGCCCTTTATAATTTTCTAAAGTCAATTTGTATGGTGGTTTGAGAGGGAAAAGTAAATTGTCATTTGAACACTTCTCCCCAACATCATATGAGTATTGTTCTTAGGGGATTATTTGTGATGTCTTTTAAAATCTAACAGCCAGATATTTGACAATTTTCTTAAAATCTTCCCACTTTTTCACACACAATAAATATTTAACCAATCACTATCTTCTTTCTAATCATCTTCAATATATATCTCTTCCTCACCACTCCCACTTATACTGGCATTTTCAAAATTTTCTCTCTCTTGCCAGGAGTATTTTAACAGTTTCCAGACTAATACCAGGCAGAGCTTTTCCAGTCTACCAGAAAGATGGCACCTATATGCTATCCTCTCCCCAGTCCATCCTCAGAACTCTCAACAAAGCAAATTTCATTTTACACAGATAGGAACAGTTGACTCAGATATTTTCAGTAACTATGCATTTTTAACAGGAAAAATTCAAACTCCTTTGAATTTCATAAAAATTACCAGGTCTTTCTTTTCTCAATTCCTAATAACTCTCCATAGTACACAACAGCCACCACCACCCTTCCCCCTGCCACATACACACACAAAGAAATTACAAGGTTCTTGAACCAGAGTTTCTTAATTATTGCATTACTCAGCAAATGCTAAGACTTATTGATTCAGCATAAGTCAATGAATCTGCCTTGATTACTTTTTTCCTTTTCTTGGACTACAAGTAAGCTATAATCTCTGTTCAATGCTCATTCTCAAGATATCTGCCCTGACTACACTTCTTTGATGTTCTCACAGCAGCTCCATTTAGCAAATATCCTTTCTTATTGCAGTTTTTTCCTTTTTTCTAGACTATGTCTCATAAAATAGTGACCATATATTTTCACTTTTTCATTCCAGTACTTGAACATAGTTAAGGATCCAAATATATGTTAAACACATTAAAGATTGCTCATATAATTAAGAGACAATATAGCATGATCTTTTCTCAACTAGTTTCCTTTATTAAATAGGAGAAATAAACTCACATTGCTATGGGTTTAGTTGATAAATTGAAAACTATTTGAGTTATGGTGACTATTTATTGAGTTGCATTAAATATTGGCCCAGGTTAACATCTCTAAAATCTCAAATGGTCACCAAATCAACTTAGAGAAAGTTAAAACTAATATTAACTGTTCTTGGAATGTGAACAGAGGAAACAAAAATTTGAAATATACGTTTTTGGATGAATTTAATTTGTGCATTTAGAATGCATTTTTGGAACAGTGTAATTATACCATTACAAAATTATATACTTCACCTTAGGATTTGTAGTGGTTTGAAGACATATGTAACCAGAAAAACAGGTTCTAAAATTTAATCCATTTCTGTGGGTGTGAACCCATCCTAGGTAGGACCTTATGATGAGGTTACTTCAGTTAAGGTGTGGCCAACCTCAATCAAGATGGATCTTAATCCTATTACTGGAGCCCTTTATAAAGGAGTGAAATTTAGACAGACATAAAAATAGCCATGAAGGAGGTAGTCAGAAGCCAGAAGAGAAGGGAGACACCACTAGATGTCATGCACCATGTGCCTTGCAATGTGACCAACTAAGGACCAAGGATTGTCAGAAGCCAGTCCCAGGATACCACAGTCTTTGTGAAGAAAGCATCATCTTGTTGACACCTTAAGTTGCACCTTCAAAGCCTCAAAACCCTAAGCCTCAAAACCATATGCAAATAAATCTTCATTGTTGAAGCTGAACCATTGCATGATATTTGCTTGAGCAGCTTAGGAAATCAAAACAGTATTATTTCAGAAGAAATGTTTTTTTTTTTCATGTGACAGATTGCCTATAATATTTCAAAGAAACATCTTAGTGGCAGGACTAACTTGAAATTTATGGAATTATTTATGGCCATCAGATTTTCTGATCTATGTTATAGTTTGACCTCACTAATATTTAAGCTTCCCTTAATGAATAAAATATCAAAAGAAATTAATTAATATGTAAAGATCAATTTACTCTATTGATGCTGGAGACTAAGTCTATTTACACATAGATTTGATTTTAATTTTGTGCACTGGAGGCCTTAGTCATATTAGTAAAAATTAAGTTCAAATACTCATTACATTTCTTAGGTTAATTTATTTATTTAATGAATATTTATTGAACACCTCTCCATCCGTGTATGAAGAGGTGAAAGCATAGCAGATGAAATAAAAAGAGAAGCTTTGTAATAGAAAAATAAATGGTGAAGGAGGGCATGTTTTCAAATAAAGCAAGGTAGTGAACCAGTGATAGAAAATCAGAACAGGTAGACCAGTTGTATTAGTCAGCCAAAGGGGTGCTAATGTGAAATACCAAAAATGGGTTGGTCTTTATAAAGGGTATTTATTTGGGGTAGAAGTCCACGGTTACCAGGCCATAAAGCATAAGTTCCTTCCCTCACCAAAGTCCATTGTTACATGATGGAGCAAGACAGCTGCCAACGTTTGCCCAGGGTTCAGGCTTCTTGAGTTCCTCTCTTCCCGGGGCTGTGTTTCTCTCCGGGCTTAGCTCCTGGTTCCTCCAAAAGGTCAGCTGTAGGCTGTCAGGCAAATGGCTTGCTTCTCTTCTCCTGAGGCCTTCTTTCCAACATCAAAGCTGCTTCTCAAAGACTGCTTCTCCTCTGTTCTTTGCCTTGCCTTTTATATTCAATTCCCCACCCACCAGGGGGTGGGGCTCAACGCCCTACTGACTGACATGACCCAGTCAATGCCCTAATCATAATTCAATCATGCCCAGATTAACAGATCAGATTACAGGCATGATCCAATTATATTTTTGGAATTCATAATTACATCAAATTCCCCAAGGGTTACACCAGTTTACCAAAAAAAATCACCTTTATGGTTGGCACAGAGAAACTTTTTTTTTTTTTTTCACTTTTTTATTTGGGAAATACTTGAGGGATAGCAGTGATAGAAAGTGAAATACATGAACTGCCTCTCTCCATTCTGTTCTGAATAAAAAAGAACAGAGGAGGAGAGGAGAAAGGACTCTCACACCTTTGATCATCTTACTGTGGAAGAAACTCATCAACTTGGAAGGGAAAGCCTGAAATTTGAGTAATAACAAAAGTAGCCATTCTCAAAGATTCAAATAAAAATAAAGATTTTGTAGCATGTGCTAATTCTTAAACCTCATTCAAAATGTAGCAGAAGAGTAGGCTAAATTGAATAGTGATACTTCTTTTCTATCCCACCAAAGGAGACAAGATTAGAGTATTTGACTAAGGCTTTTTGACAGAGAATCTAAGTTAAAATGGGGATTGTTTTTAAACTGAAAAATCTACAGCATAATTTGAATAGGCATAAGCTATATAAAAATACTTGGTTAATTGAATTAATTTAAGATTAACACATGGAAGAATCCAGCACAATACTCTCACAAAGTTGCTCTACTAATTTTATGATCTAATGGCTATTCATTTTGTTTAGATTTTCAAAAACTTAAGCTAGTCTTATGTCCCTCTATAAGCTGGGTAACTTAGCCAATAATGTTATTTAGTTATGTACTACTTTACTACAACAGGATTTAGGAACTGATAACCAAGTCAACAGTTTACATGTTGTGGCCTTTGGGTTTCTTTTATGAATCTTAAAAGGATTATGTTTTTAAACTAAGCTACTCCAATGGGTGTGATACTCTTTGATTGCATTAAATTCAGCTGCGGATCCTTTGATTAGATTACTTGATAAGATTGATTGCGCACTTTTGATTGGACTCTCTTGCTGGGTCTGATATAAACTGAGACACAGAGAGAGACAGACACAGATAAAGGAAATTGCCATATTTGATCTTTGATCCTGCAATGTGAGAGAAAGGACTCCAGTTTCACTCTTAGTTGAGCTGCAAGGAGAAAAGCCCCCAAGAGGCTCAAACAGTTGAGCCAAGTGCCTGATAGCTTGCCACTGAACTCAAGACGAAAACGAAGCAGCCCATACTGATAGAGGAGGCCCAGAATGAGATAAGCCCTGTGCTTGGTTGCCCACAACTGAGCTCCTGGAGATGGTAGATTCTGGAGTGGAAGAAAGAGAACTTGGCAGAGATCGGTGGCCATCTTGCTTCACCACGTGGCTGAACAACAGGATCAACAGTAGCTGACCTTGGTGAGAAAGCAACTCTGATGGTGACTTAATTTGGACATTTCACAGCCCAAATAAATCCCCTTTATAAAAGCCAACCCATTTCTGATACTTTGCATTGGCAGCCCTGTGGCAAACTAAAACACATGTCAACCATGATTAATGTCTTAGTGGAGCCATGTCCCTTAAGGCAGTCATGTGACCTGGTCTGGCAAAGGAAACACAAGGAAGAGTTATGAGATCAAAACCCACTCAGTGAATTTAGCAGAGTCAAAAGAAGAGAAAAATCTGGGTCCTGAATAAGCACTGTTAGACTGCTAATCATATTGTGTTTGAACCTGCCTTACTTTTAAGTCTCCAGTTGTATTAGAAAATAAATTCACAAGTTTGAGATCAGATTTTATGTTCCATAGACTCAAATAATCAAATATCACTAAAATAACCCAATGAGAATATGTAGGCAAAACCAAACCAAAACAAAAAACTGATAAAACTCATAAATACTGTGTAAGGATGCCAACCTCATAACTAGAATGCTGAGGAAGTTTGTTAATAAATGGTAGAGATCAGAACAATGTGGGGTAGCACTAAACAGACCAGTAAAGGAACTGCTAGAGGGAATACAGACCCTCAAATGTGTCATTAATAGACTCTCTTGATGCAGAATTAGTGGTCACTGAAAGTGGACTGTAGGGAAGGCCCAAAGGAGGGGGATTAAACTACATGCCCACGAGAGCAGCCATTCTTGGTGCTATTATTGTTGTGAAATCAGATTCCTGTGGCAACACTCAGTTTATAGAGAAGTTTTGCTGAGACCGGGAACTCAAATTTTCTGAAATTTTACTTGTAAATATACTTTGATGACTGTGCTGAGAGTATTTTCTTCCAAGAAATTGTACGTGTGTTCCTGTAAGAAGTATATTGTCTATTTAAATTAATGTTAATATGTTGTGCCTGTTTGGCCGTGCAAATTGTGTAAATTCAGGCCTTCATCCATATAAGACTAGCCAGTAGCTTCAAATTCTTAGCAGATTCCACACTGTGCAGGTTTTAATGTCTAGTTCATATTTCGTTGAACATATACACTTTGTCCTGCATTTATGCTGAGATATTTTTTATATACTTCACCTTGAATGAGTCCAAGTTCTTACCTGCTCACTGCCATATTACATTTCTTGTCAAGCCATCTTTGAAAGCCAAAACACTTAATCTGCTTGTATTGGAAATAATTGGATAGCCAGCTATTGAAAGCTTATGTTTTCCTGATATTACAGGGTTTCTCTCACTTTCTTATGAGTTCATTTCATTTAAAAATATAGGTTTAGAATATTTAGCTAGCATTTTTGGTTTTCTTATAGAGTAATATTAATGACAGGAGAATTTTTAGGGTGTCTAGACTAAAAATATGGTAATATTTCCAGGGGAAAAGAAATCTTTGTACAAAGAATAATCCTGATATGATAATTGCTTTAACATATTAATGGAAAGCAGTATACATGATGCATGTATGTGAGTATGTGTATATGTACATGTATAACATTCCACTTAGGTCAAAGTATATATGTATAAAAACCTATACATATATATGTATATACATCTATAAACACAAAACTGGCATGATATATCACCTTTATGTGTGTATGTAAGTGTATATATGCATACATATATATATACACATGTAAGTATATTTTACCAATCTATAAATGCTTTTTTCTATTCTTTTGAGATTTTGAATGGTTTTATATTATTATTTATTCTGTTCAACATGTTGAAAATATATAAATTTAGTATTCATTGCATTTCTACTGAGGAAACTCTCATAATATTTTAATTTCCTTATGTATGTCTTTATCCTACTTTTGAAGTTAAACTATTACATACCATAATTCATACTTAATACATCTGCCTATGATTTTCAAAAGATAACAAAATGTGGGTCCTGGGGGGGTGGATGTGGCTCAAATGGTTGGGTGTCCATCTGCCATATGGAGGGACCTGGGTTCGATCCCCGGGACCTCCCGGTAAAATAAAAAAAAATATATAGAAGGCACATGGGCTGCCAGGCTCTGTGTGCGGGTGAGCTGCCAGGCCCCGGGAGCCATGCAGCAAGATGATGATGTAAAAGGAGAGAGACAAGACAAGATGTTCCAAAAGCTCTGAAAACCAGGAGCTGAGGTGGCGCAGATGGCAGAACACCTCTCTCCTACATCGGAGGTCTCCAGGATCGAATCCTGGTGAAGACTGGAGGAGGAGGATGAGAAGAGATGAAACAGACACAGAGAATTGCCCAGCAAATGGACAAAAAAACAGCAAATAGGGAAGTGGGGATTTAAAATGGATCAAGTAAATAAATAAATCTTAAAAAAAAAAAAAATGTGGGTCCTCACTAAATTTAGACAGAGGAAGGAGTTAAGTAAGACAGTAACCCTTCATATACTTTCTAATAGCCCTGTCTCTATGGAGATGCCGACTTAAATTACTCACAGAAGTCCACATAAGTAAACTTTAGAAGCTATGGGTAATCAAGGTAAAATCATGCTATATTAATATAAAATTTTAGAAGTTGTTGTTTTCCAATATTGAAATTTTTTGGAGTTATTGTACTTCTCCTTTAAATCTACAAAAACTGAAACAAATTACCCCTAATTCAAGAACAGGGCTAATAAATAACTGCTGAAAATAGTATATAACCTGATTTTGAGGTGCAGACCACCCACCTATTAGTTCTTAAAAGCTGTGATATGGACCAGAATGCTCTGCCCCTTTGATGTTAGGTGACTTTTCTAATGTTTAATTTCAGCTGGTCCACAAATTACAATCCTATGAACCTTAGCTCTATCTAATTATATCTCAAATAAAATAGGAGACTACACAATTCCCTAAGTTAAAAAAGATTCCATGAGGTTTCTAACTAATAAATTAACCATCACAAAGACACTATAAAACAGGAAAAATTTAAAGCAAAGGAACACCAGGAGAAATACTGAAATATTTAATACCTGCTCCTTAAATTGGTTGCAACTGTTGCTCATCTCAGTTCCATTAATTATAATTTTTAAAGCAGCACCAAATATGACATCCATGAATTCTCTTTATTCACTCATGATTGACTTTTTCCAAACAGCTTTTCAGTGAATCATTTATTATGATTATTAGGTTAAAAATAACTTTGACAGCAAGTCCAATTGAATACATATTGTATGTCTTGCTTTCATTTAATCCTTAAAAAGAGGCATTTCTTATTATTATTGTTTTATAAATAGCATTGATATATTTAGTCCTATATCTAACTGAAAATTAATCTCTTCTGTCCCTATACTTGTGTCAACTGGCAGCAGAGAAAGCTAATTTACCAGCAATTCTCTATGACAATTCATTACTCTACTATTTCACTCCTTTAATGACTTAACGTACTCTAAATTGAATGACCTATTTTTTTTTTTTTGCCACTAACTTATGTGCTCAAGTCATTTCAGTTCTTCAATGTTGAGATTTTGAGTCCTAACTCTGTCACTTCTTTATACAGCTGCTTGTTTGAGTAACAGCACTATCTTTCTCAGGGGTGTGGGGGTAAATAAATAAATGTATATATGTTTATTTTCATTTCAATTATGATGAACTTTAAATGATGACTTGGAATTATATTTATCAACTGAAGATAAAATTTCTCACTGATTCACCTTCATCTCTCTGATAACTTCAGGCTTATTGACTCACACTCAACAAACATCCAATGTTGTAAAATCTATGTTTGATCATGTATAAGTCAGATTGTGCTTGGCAATAAATAACTCCAAAATCTCAGTGGCTTACAAAAACTATGAAGCATTTCTTTCTGTGTTTACAGGCAGTCTACAGTTCTGCTTCATAGATCCTGGCATTCTGGAACACAGATTGACAGAATAGGTCCTACGTAGGGCGGCTTATTCTCATGGCAGAAGGAAAAATCAAATAACAGAACCATCTAATCACATTCCTTTGGACAAAACAAGTCACACCACCAAGCCTGGCAACTGGACAGGAAAATATACTCCATAGTATGGGTGGCGATATATAATACTCTTCAGGGAAAGGAATAGAAAATCAGGAACAATAAGACAAACAAACCCAGAGTACATTTTACATTGAACTTAGCAAACATTTGTTGAATGCTTATTAATTCACTTTCATATTTTAATATGATTGTGCTTTACTTCAAAAACTTTTGATTCCATTTTAACTTTCAAAGTTTAGTGAAAAATATTGACTGAGAGAAGCCAAATTGAACTATCTTTAGAATACTTTTCTTCAGGTTGTTTGCTGTATTTCAGTTATGATGCAGAGAAATATAGAAAACAAAAGAGAAAGCATCTGCAGGTTTAATTGAGGTTAGCATTGTGTTCAAGGAAAATATAAACTGATCTTTTGAGAAAATTAATTAAGAAAATTAATATTATTATGCACTCTTATGGAGTAAGCATGCTTTACCTATGAGTAGAAGAACTGTAATCTGGTCTAATGCTTCAGAGAAATAAAGTTTCAGAAGATATATAAATTAGCAAGATAGATAATTGCATTAAGATTCTGATGGCAAGTGAGGAAAACCAGTAAGACAAATTTAGCTGGTGAATTTGATGAAATTTTGATAGAGTAAAAATTAATGGAAGAAAAGGAAGTCCATGGGATGTCACACTAACATGATAAACAGGATTGGCATGGGCTGTAACTTTAGGAATTCATGATAAAGCAATCCTTGAAGTGATGAGAATATCCATCATTTAAAAATGCTTCCGGATGTTTCTTTTGCTTTAAGGTATGTGATGCCTTTTTTTGCCGATGAATTTAAAATGGACAAGAAACTCTTATAAATACATATTATATTTTAAACAGCCTGAGACCATTCTGAAAAATCATTACACCTTTTAACTACAAAAATATGTATGGGGTTAACTTGGGAAAATCTCATGAACTGGTAGAAATGAATTTCTAACAGATTGCCAAAATGGAAATAAAAGTATCAATCATTATTGTAAATATTGAGATAAATTTAAAATGTACACATTTGAAAAGGTAAGGAGATAAGGGTGAGTAATAGCTCTTTGGGTAATTTGTATCTATCTATCTTTCTATCTATCAATCATCTATTTATCTCTCAATTATCTATCAATTATCTATCTAATCGATTTATCTATATCTATCTCTCCCTGCCATCTATCCACCCACTCACCTAAAATAAATAAATAATAAAATAAATAAATAAATGGGTATTCATTTATCCATTTCTCTATCTGTTCATCTATAAACATACACAAATGCATATAATAAAAATTAATTCTTATCCTTTATATAAGCTCAAACATGAACATAAGTAAAAAAGAAAAAAAAGGAAGTTAAATTACCACATAAATTTCATGAGCACTATTAATTATTTAGTATATTTTCTTCCAAATTCTATGAGTTGTGTTTCAGTACACATGTGCATGCATATATATTACTGAAAACATTTTGCATATATTGAAATATATATTGATTTTCAAAATTTAAGAGAATATAAAGTTTCTTATATAATTATTATTTTGAGTATCAGTAGGCAATATTCTATCTTGTGACTATTACATAATAATTTAAGATTCTATTAGTTTGGGACATTTATATATAATTTTGGTTTCTCTTAATTATACATTTTCTACAATGGATATTGTATCATTGACTTTATGCTTACTTTACATCTCTGATTTTTTCACCTTAGAGTCAATGTTTAAAATGTTATTACTGCCAGAACTTATCATTATTGTCCAGGTTTTTGATTCATACGTAAATTTACTTTTCCTCATGTGTACCAATTTACATTTTAAAAAATAGTAGATAGGAGTCACCACTATGGACAGATAACATTGAATATTCAAATTTAAAATAATATTTACTAATAATTCAACAAGCTTAAAATCATAGCCATGTTAATTTCCACTTTCGTGACTACAAATGGAGCTTAACTTGAATTTATTATTTCATCCTTGAATCTATTACCTACTTTTATTTCCTTCTCCGTAAATTATTTTTTTCTGTCCATTTCTTATTTTTTCCCTAGGTATCTTGTTATTCTTCATACTTACTAGTTTGAATGTGTCATGCATGTATTTAAGAATATGTATCAAACAATTTTGCATAGAATGGGGGTTAAGACTAAAGAGGAAGAGTAAATAAATAAAATAAATAGAAGCTATATAATAAATAAAACAAGAGACGAGTTTTACACAAATGTGCTATGAACTGAATTGTATTATGACCTGTTGTATTGATTCCTTTTAATCATACCTGTTTTGCAGTTATGTCTTAAAACATAATCTAAAGCAACTATTTCCAGGGTATTTAATATAGCATATTCATAGACCAGGTGTTTTTGTTCCCCTTTTCCCATAGTTCA
The DNA here is from genome assembly GCA_029593785.1 of Cabassous unicinctus. Lineage (NCBI taxonomy): Eukaryota > Metazoa > Chordata > Mammalia > Cingulata > Chlamyphoridae > Cabassous > Cabassous unicinctus. Next base: position 21,280 of record JAQZBX010008880.1, on the reverse strand, counting down.
GGCAGCTGCAATTTTTCCTCCATTGAAACATTTTATTAGTGTTTTAATAAAACTTTTAATATTTTACCCTTAAGTTTGCTATGTAAATTTATAACTTAAATTTATAACTTAAATTAGGAACAGCTAAGGGGGATTTTATCCCCCTATTCTATGTCTTCTCTTAAAGTTATTAATGAACTCATTTTGTGCACCCTCAATTATATTTTACGGTCACATAAAATATGATTACATAAAAACTTCTGTGTATCTTATGATTTTCCAGTTGTTCCTTTTAAATTTCTGACTTTTATTTGTTGTTCATTTTCTGCATATTTCCTTTCTTTTTATTTTATTTAATAATTATTACTGTCATCATACTTCATACTATAATATAGTTTCTTTTCAGTGAGACATAGTTCTACCATCAATATTTAATCAAAGGTTGATAAAATTTAAATTTTTTGCTACCTACACTTTTGTCATACAGTATTTTATATATTTTTTTACTTGTTTTAGCAAGTAAAAAGCAAGTATGTCTTCCAGTATGATTGGAAGAAAAATGATGGGGTCAGTCACAATAAACCAATCCATAGTAATACCACTTTCACCTTGTATGTATTTGATGAATTATCTTAGATTAACAAATTAGGCAAAATATTTGGGGGATATCATTTCTTTCCTTGGTAGGATTGGTTCAATTAACTGATATGACTGACTGTTCAGACAGGAGTCCCTGAATTTTTCATAATGATGTAGAAGGTAGGTGCTTGGTACAAGAGAATTTTTAAGGATTCTAAGTAAGTGCATTACTCTTATGACATTTCCAAACATGTCTTACAGTTTGAATAATTTATGACTTCTATAGCAACTCTGCTATTCAAACACCCTTGAGAGAGGACTACTGCAATGTATATTGCTATTAATATTTCATATTATTTGCTTGTAAACAATCTTAAAATTATGATGATAAATGTAGTGTTCCCAGGGATCAGGTAGTCAATGCAAGCAGTACATTTAAAGACTGGTGCCTTTGTCATATTTATTCCTGACAGACTTTTATTCTTACATATGCTTATTTTTAAATGGGTATCCATTTGACACATAATTTAGAGAATTTAGACAAAAAGAAATATAGCAAATTAATTAGGGAAATAATTGTATATATAAATGATAGAAAAGCTGATCCAATAATTAATTTCTTAAATGTCAGAATATAATTATTCATGCACAGAAGACTGACTTCTGAGAGATATATTCTTTGAACTATACAATTGTGTCAATTTACCTTCTGACTGGTTCTGTCTTTGAGAAATTTAGTTAACATGCTGCTTTTTAGTTAGCTTTGATTGTGGCTAAAGAAGCAAACTATTTTTTTGGAAAAAATAAAATAAAAATTATAATGTTCAACCTGATTGCTCCATTGTCTCGTGCTGGCATAGTTAATTTAATTTACATATAAGCTTTGTTTATTTAGTTACAGAATTCTCGAGAACATTTAGATAGAGAATAAATTCATGAGAAAAAAAGACAGGAAAGACTGATTTTCTTTGTTCAATATTGATGAAGATATGTAAAACAAAACTGAAAGAGGTGATTATTTTCCCTTTTTAACCCATGGAGAAAACTGATAAAATAGAAATAAAAATTCAGCCTTGGAGATTGGATTTTGGAAGTTATCTTTTAACAAATATCTATATCCTATTCATTCATAATTTTCATTTTCAAATGAAAAAAATGTTACCATGCACAGATAACAATATTTTCCAAATAAGATGATTACATTCTAATTGTTATCATTTTGGAAATACTGCCCACATTTGGGAAACAATCTCAAATACTAATTCAATCTGTTCTAACTTTTGGCATATGGTCCTAATTCTAGGCTTTAATTAAACAACTTACTAGAAATCAAAAATATTCTCTACTTTTACACTACTTTTCTCATCTTTGAGGCTTATTTTTATTCCCGAGCATACTTATTCTTAAAATTTAACTACATACTGTTATTTGAATGATTGTATGGTACAGTGGAAAACACAATGGGCAAAGAATAAGGAAACCCCATTTGTGAGTTTTAGGTTTGTCACTTACTAGATGTATGAACTTTAGCAAATCTATAAAGCTCTCTGCAATTGGTTTCCTTGTTTATATAAGTAAGATATTCATTTCTCTGACTACTTCAGAGAGTTGCTGTGAAGGTTAAAGAGAAAATACATGTGCAACTGCATTATGAAATGTAAGGGAATAAACAAATATTGATACTGCTATTTGGAGAAGTGAGAAATTCTGTGATTTTTAAAAGTTATTAATGAAAATACACAAATGCTTTGGATGACAGAATATTATTGTAGAGCTACATTATTTGAGCTCTATACATTTATGTCTGCTGATCAACTACTGTATAAGGAAATTCCTTAAATCATCTAATTTGAGTCCAAAAGTTTCCTTATGCTTTATCAATCTTTGGGACCCATTAAAATAATTTTATAGTTAAGAACTGTTAGAAGAAAACTGATAATATTGTGTGATAAATTTTCCATAATTTTGACAGTAAATAAAGGATCTGTTGAAAAGAGTAGTATTGTTCTGCTCATTTTATAGTGAAAATCAGCATCAAGTTGAAAATCCACATATCTTCTCTCAATCAGTCTAAAATAGCCATTCTGCCTCCATCAGGAAAATGAATCAATATTTCTTTGCAATAACACATAATAACATTGTTGGCTTGCATTAGGGCTATATTATGTGAAAAATAAATACTGTTCCTTTAAATACTGGCACTCCATGAAAGTGGAGGGAAGCTGACAAAGGAGAGGCCCTTGTTGGTGTTGTGTAAGTGTATTTCTCCAAAAGAGTGAGATTACTTTCCTCTTGGCATTTTTGCTTTGTATTTTAGCCATAAGATAAAGTTCTAATCTCAACAGATTCCTTTGGCAAAACAAGATTTATGTAAGAAAGGCGAGTCCTTGAAAATTATCAAAGAGTTGCGGCAATGCAAATATTTCAACAATGCCAAAAGAAAAATTTTGAAAATAAAACCCTGTAATTTCTGTTTCGTGTTTCTATAAAACGCATCTAACATTTTCCAGCATTTATTACCACCACTATAATTACCATTCAATGCTCATTTCACACTTAACACCTATATATTTATAAATCACACTACTTTTGCTGCATTGTCTTTAGAAGATACACTTTTTAAAAATATATATATTTTTATTTTTTTTAAAGATACTTAGATTACACAAATGTTACACAAAAAATATAGGGATTCCCATGTGCCCCACTCCCCACACCTCCCACACCCTCCCACATAAACAACATCAGAAGATACACTTTTAATCCCCACGCTCAAAGGGAAGGGATTACACAAGGGCATGAAACCTAAGAGGCTTGATCCTTTGAAGCCATTTTGGAAGTTGCTTCCATAGGCATTATTATTGACTTTATGAAAAATTTCTTTTTTAACAGTGGATATGGTATAGATCCAGATAATGAACAGAAGTTATAACTTCATGGAGACACCCTTTTTAAATTTTCTTTCCCCTAAATGGAAAAAGTATATATGCAGTATTGGATTTTCATTTTCATTCTAATCACCTGGTTATCTAAGATTTACTTAGGAAACTTCGATTTTAGATGCATAATGATTAGAGTGAACTTGTTACTCTTGTTTCTGGGATATAGCTCAAAGCAATAGCCATACAGTGTAAGATGGATTTGAAGTGTCATATTTTAACACGAATGCAATTACCTTAAAAGATATATCTGTTTTTTTAAAATATTAAAATAATATATTTCCCAAGCTTTCAAGTAAAGTTGATGGTACTGGAAAAAACTGGGATTGTACTCATGTATTTTAGAGACATATATTCCCAATATACAGAAGTCCAGAGGATCACATATTAAATTTTGAGAAGTCCAGACTTTGCAACATCCACAGAGCATAATGGAAGAATATGGAAAGTTTATGACAGAACATTTTTAAAAATATATACTTTTTGTAATGTTTTAAAATGGGTTAAAATATAAAAAGGTATAACAAGAATATTATTTTTTAGAAAGTAATGTATTTTAAAGCTGCGTGGCATACTTACTTACATAAAGTGAAGTGCTTGCAATGCTTTTATTCATGATAATAATGAAGGCATGGTGGAGTGGAGTGGAGAAACCCAGTAAAGCATAACTATTAGGCATTATTTACATTTCTATTATTGTTTCAAATTTATAGTAAGCCTCCCGAGATTGTGAAAATTGTGCCATGAAGGAAAGAGTTTATTTTCCTGCAAGATTTTTGTCATCATGTATGGGGGAAAAAAACATGAAGAAATTATCTTATCTGAATTATTATTTTTAGTTAGGATGAATAGTGATTGGGAGAGGAAACATATCATTTATAAATGTCAATTACAGCTAAACTAAAAAGACAAGAGATATGAAAATGGTTCCTTAACTGGAAAAGAAGAATAGCATGGGCATCTTTTTAGTATTGGAGTTAAGAGATGCAATAACTTGACCTTTATTTAGTAGGGATGTTATAATATGACTCAGATCACTGAACTCCTAAAGTCTTTACAAATAGGGAAGTTCCCTGAATCTTTGCAGAGTTTATTTATCAGGTTCTTGCAAGCATGAGTCTTACTAGGGCATCCAGACTAATTGCCACTTCTGGTTAACCCACGTGATTAGCATTTTATCATCAATATGGGGGACCTATGTGATACTTTGTGGAATATCAATTATATCAAAGGACCCTACAAAATACAATGTGACAGAGAGTTATTAATACCCAAATCTTACTGGTAACACAAACATGGGAGAACTTATTTGCATATTAAGTAAAATATGACAATCCCATAGAATATTTATTTGTATATTTAATTGTCTAAAAATGACACACCTTAAAATGAGACTTTTAAGAACACCCACATTTTTAACAGAATGTCATCATCAACAACACAAATGATGTTCAGATTTTTCTTTGCATTTTATCAGAACAATTACTGCTGTATTTACTATGGGCAAAATTTAAGAAGGCACTGAGCACAGAAGATTACAGAAAATGAAGATACTAAATGTTCCATACCTATAATCTTCTCAAGGTAATTTAGCTGAAATGATATTAAATAAATATTCCTGTTATGTGGAGTGCAAAAAAGCAATAGTCTTATTTTTTAAGGTAAAAGGTGTGCAAGGTAGGGTAAAATAGAGAGTTCAGTATAGTGAGCTTTGGTGGAGGGGATGGCGACAAAATGATTATCTTAGGCAAGTTGAAATGAATGTGCCCATTATAAACTGATATTCATTTGGAAATGGCAGTTGGGTATTGAGATATTTTCATTACATTTTGGCAGACTTTTTATTTTGGTGTTTTCTTAATAGAAAAAAAATTAATTATTATACTCTGACTGGCAAAATAGTGTGTTCAGTATCTACTAGTGCCCAGATCCATTTAACATAACCCTCCGAAGTAACCATCATTTAAAACTGTGAAAGGACTATAAGAACACAAATAAATAATGCTGATATGTTTAGAAAGTACAAAATATAAAATGACAAGAAAAGACTCTAAATGTACTGACCTTTCTAGATACTAAATTTCTGATAAAGAATACATATTTGAAATATTGTATAAAAAGTCTTTGTATAAAAAACCCTTTAAACTAGTTCTTGAGTCTCACAAAGGTGGAATAAATTTGTGTATGAATGTTTTTATTTTTGTATCTGTGGTTTGTAGGGATTGAATCAGGTCTCCCACAAAAGGCAGGTTCAGGTCCCAACCCCTCATCCCGTGGGTGTGAAGCAGTTTGTAAACAGGACTTTTGAAGTTGTTATTAGTTAATGTGTGCTCAAACCTAATGGCAGTGTTCCTTTATTCAATATGGCTGAGGTCTTTATAGGCATAGAAAGGGAAGCCACAAGAGAAGCAAGACCCAGCAAGAAAACAGAACCTGGAATAGAAAGGAGAAGACATTGCCATGCGCATTGCCATGCGACAGCAAAGCCAAGGAGCCTCAGAGATTGCCAGCCAGCCAGAAGATAACTGACCCAGTAAGAAGCGAGCCTTCTAGCCTCTGAAACCGTGAGCCAATAAATTTCTGTTGTTAGCCAACCCATTTTATGGTATTGGTTTTATCAACTACGAAACTAAAACATGGTTCGACAAAGATTACAATTCTGCAGTACTATAATGCCATTTTACATGCTTCTCCTTGATCTGCCAATGTAAGGAAACTTTAGTAATACATTTAATTGATTTAAGCAAAGTTGTGTTTTCTAGTGGAAAAGACACTTACAGATGTCACAAAAGCTCCAGCATTCCATTTTGTAGGGATGTAAGGGAGGTGAGGATTCGCTTGTTTTGTTTCTCAGAGGGCAGCAGAGTTAAATATTTCTTTAACTTTCAACTGCGGCTAATTTGTAGTCTTTTCATAGTGATGGAATTGCACTGAATATGAGGCTTTCTCTCCCATGTCTATAATTTATATATTTGTGCACTGAGTCTACCTTGGGAGCTCGCAAGGGAGGGAGGCAGAAAAAAGACTCTAGGCGGAGAGGGAAGTTTGACCATATCGGCACAGCCGCAGTCTCTCCAGACGTGCAGGCACACTCTGCTGTTCTTTATCTGCAGGGTTATTTATACACTACTGCTATCACTCAAATGTTACACAGAAGGAACACAAAATGCAACTCCTTAGAATCATTTCTGCTGTGCCTAGGAAGTATGTGTAACTGAGCCAAGGACTTTGTGAAATAATAGCTGATTTAACAGTTAGGTCGCTGCCTGAGTCTTAACCCTTACACTCCATGCCCTGCGGGCAATGGCTTTAGCAGCTGTGGGGGTACTCATTATGGGCTAGAGAATTAATATAAAAGTTTTTTAAAAATTGTTGCTGCTGTTGATGGTGTTGTTACTTCTACCTGCAAAGGGTAAACATTGGTTAATTTCCTTTGTGATTTTGTTTTCCAGGGAGCAATAAGAGTGAGCCACCCCACATGGCCACACCATGGTTTTTTGTTTCTTTACCATGGAGCATTGTCACAGCAGGTGACAGAATACATTCCTGTGGCTCTATCTGGGGCCTCAGCAAGGGGTCCCTTGTTGCAACTTGCAATTGGACCAGAGCCACCACTCTATGTAACAGAGCCTCTATGGGCATTACTCTACCAGTTCAGGGGCACTCACTTAATTGTTGGACCATGGTCCACAGCCGCTTGCGCCACTTGCACAAGAAAAGCTCAACTATTAGTACAAAGAGTTAAAGGGCTTTTTTTTTTTCTTACAACGAGCCATACAGCCCGCAGTTCAGCCCACTGGCCACTTTAACTAAAGCTCGTTTTACACTACATGGTGCTAGCCCTAGGCTGGATGGATACAGCTGTCCACCGACTTCAACTGGCCTCGTCTGCACATCACGCAGACCCTGGGACTGCTCCCCCTACCCCCACCTTCTAAGGGGGACTGTGCGTTCTGGATGGGCATCACCCCTGCCTCAGGGCTCAATGCTTCTGCATATGTCAGTAGTCCCATGGCCGTGTCAATGGCCATAAGGGCATATCAGCACTGCCGACTCAAAGGTAATGGCCTGAGAAAATCTATCTGCCATCTCGTGAGCAGGATACGTCCTTGCTCAATTTGACCCATAATCCTGGGCAGTGGTTTTCGATGTAACATCGAACATTGGGGGCATGCAGGGCACACTGCCCAAGCGGCCTTCGCATTCACAGCCAACCCCCAAAGGCGTGCGGCCTTCATTATCATGGGGACTCCAGCGTGTAGGAGTTTTCAGCGCAGCCACATGGCCACGTTCTGAGCGCTGTTTACCCACAGGGTAAGCTTAGTCAACTGATCCACTTCATTCTTACCTGGATGCAAAAGGGGGCAGTGAGCAGTTACATGGTACACTGTCACTTCTTTAGACAACCCGTATCCCCATAGGTCTTCCCACATGGAAGGTCCCCGCAGGGGCCGATGGGCTACTGACCAATTCATGTGCCTCTATTCCGGCATCCACAGAGTAAGACCTTTAAGTACCGCCCAACTGTAAGTACATATAACTAAGGGGCTGGATTTACGGCCCACTACGAGCCACACAGCTCTCAATTCAGCCCACTGGCTGCTTTGACCAAACCCTAATTCATACCAAATGGTATCGGTTAGAGGGCACACTGCTACAGCGTGGCTCTATCAGTATACCATGCCTGCTCTGGCATGGTACCTACCCCAGCTTTGTACGGGGAAACTTCTCTCATGGGGACTTGCAAGGGGGTTTCTGGGTCCAGTGTTCCAACATACGTTAAGGGACCTAAAACTTGTTGCAACTCTTTACTCAGTGAACTGGAAGCAAACGTACTTCTCTGTTCCAAACAGGCCTTCCACTTGGCCAGTGTTGCCACTTTGTGGCCGGGCAATCCAATTCTGCACCCATCCCTTTATAAGGCAGGTGGTGAATATCTTTACCGGGGCTTCCCGGATTATGGTTTCAGTACTTTGTGCAGCAGCACACATGGCTGCCAATTGCTTTTCTATAAGACTATGCGCTTCTCTGCTTGTCTTTATATCTGACTCCAAATCTGCAAGAGAATCAGAGGTTAGCATTACATCATCAATGTAATGATATACCCGAACAGTACAGCATGTTGCCACTTTTCTAGATCTTTCCTACTAAACCATGACAAATGGTGGGGCTATGAACATAACTCATAGGCAATATGGTAAAGTTCACTGTCGACCTTCCCACATGAAGGCAGACTGATCCTGCGCTTCATCAGCAATGGCAATGGAGGAAAAGGCATTTGCCAAGCCCAAAACAAAATGATAAGTTCCCAGTGTCAAAGTCAAAGTATCCATTAGGTCAAGAATAGAGGGCACAGCTGCATGTAAAGGAGAAACCACCTTGTTCACCTCTTGATAGTCAACAGCCATACGCCACGGCCCATCGGGCTTGTGTAAGGGCCACACCGGAGCATTAAACAGGCTCCGGGCCTCATGGAGGACTTGTAGCCTGACCAGTTCTTTATTAGTTGCCTATGTTTTTTCATGCCCTCCTGGCAAGTGGTACTGTTTTATGGTTACTGTCCTATGGGGTTCAGGCAACACAACAGGGCGGGTCTCCCCCTGTCGCCACTGGACGACCCTTGATCTGTTGGCTCCTGGTCTTGCCAAGACTAGCCATTATGGCTGCTTCCTCAAGGCGGCAGTAGCATGTTGCACGACCAGGTTCCTCATACGACTTGTGAACTTTTCGGCATCGGGTCCCTCATTGAGGTCAAAGATAGCACTGCACATGCCTATTTCTTGACCACTTGTACTAAGTCGGCATAGGTTGTCCATCGGCTCACTGCATCTGGTAACTTACCGGGATCCTGCCACACAGAGCAGATTTTAGTCTGCAACCATTGCATCAGGGAATAGTTGGCATTTCCTTGAGCATGGTGCTGGGCATTTAACAATTGCTGTCTCAACAGCAGATGGCTTGTTAGGGATGCCAGTTTCTCAATTTCTGTTCTAGAACACAAAATGCCATCCATCCCAGCATCTCACAGCTGGAGCAACCACGCAGCTATGGGCTCTCCCAGCTTCTGCTGAAACTGCCGTCCCAATTCAACCAGTTCTGCCTGCTTATAGGGACAGTACACGGTGTGCTGGACTACATGGGGCTGCCCCATGGAAGCCTCCCTTGCCCCGTGTCCTGGTCATGTTTCATCTCCTAAGTAACAACCGGGCGGGCTTGTTGGATGGGTTCTATATGTTTTTCCTCCCCCGAACTACTGCCGACTGACACATCTCAGCACTCCAGCAGCACATATGACTGCTGCAGTTGCTCATGCAACTGGTCAACTTCCCTCTCCTGTTCATGCATGTGACTAGCCTATTTCAACGTCTCTTGGGTGGTATCTCGTAATAGAGACAGGAACACACTTCCCACCCCCGCAGCAGCAGCATGGGGCTTCATTCCACCTAAAGCCGACTCGGGCCTGCTGCAGGACACTTAGCAGCACTTTGAGGTCATTAGTGGGGTCACATCTGGACACATACACCACCGAGATAGCCACTCTGCCACCAGCCCACTCACACGGTGGGGACCACCCATGGTCCGTACTACCTCAACCGGTGGAGCAGTGGGAGAACAAGTCAAATCCTGCCAACTACACCATTTGTGCACTGCATTCACCTCGGGAGCTCGCGGGGGAGGTAGGCAGAAAAAAGACTCTAGGCAGAGAGGGAAGTTTGTCCATATCAGTACAGCCGCAGTCTCTCCAGACATACAGGCACACTCTGCCGTTCTTTATTTGCAGGGTTATTTATACACTACTGTTATCACTCAAATGTTACACAGAAGGAATACAAAATGCAACTCCTTAGAATCATTTCTGCTGTGCCTAGGGAGTATGTATACTGAGCCAAGGACTTACAGCTGATTCAACAGTTGGGCTGCTGCCCGAGTCTTAAGCCTTACAATATTCTGGGGCAAGGAACCTAAGAATGAGTTATAGAACAACATTTACAAACTTTCAGTTTTAAATTAAATGGGTTCAAGTTTCTCCCTTCAGTTACTGATTTTTCTGTCTTTTCACAGCCTGAATTCTCAGAGTAGCTTACACTGACTCTTTCCACTTTCTTGCATTTCCCTCTCTCCATTCATTCAGAATGCTAAATGCCAACTGTAACAGTGGTTTTTCTGTTCTTATACTCTCCATCTCTGCAGCATTGAAGATGGCACTCATTCATTCTACCCTAACCATCTGTCTTTCCTTGGCCTCTTATCCTAAACTTTATACCCCTCTGCCCACTCCCTTTCTATACTATGTACATATGTCTTCCTTGCACTGTTGAGTGAGTGTGTTTTCACCCTAGATGCTGATCATAACCTTCTACTTTATTTTAAATCCTTCTAGAAAATTTGACCTATATCCATGGATTCAGTAACAGGTAGGGAAAACTCAAAAATATATTTCCAATCTTTACTACACACCTAATTTCCATTTCTTACTTAACATTCCCAAATGTGACCATAGCCTTTAACAGTCAACCTGCCACAACTCATGAATCCCTACTTGTACACATACTCAAACATGCATGTTCTCATGATTTCCAGTGGCATCATGTTCTAAATTCAGAAAAGTGAGAGATACATTTTTGTAAGCAATCTGCAAGTTACCTTTATTTTCTATGAAATTAATGAATAACCCCTTCTCTGTAATGACAGATCCACTGATTCAGGCCATCTAGTCTTTTAGTTACGTTGTCTGTATTATCAAAGGAGTTTTCTAACTCATTTCTTTCATTGTTTTCTGATGCTAGCACATCATGCCTGACTTCATACATAGTTATACAACTTTAGCACCCTGTGGGCCTCTGTAAAATCTGTAAAATGAGGATATTAATAATATTTAACTCACAGGAATGTTTTAATGAAATAATGGTCACATTGCTTTATAAATTGGAGTGATGCAAGGCACACAGGAAACATTCTAAAATATTTATAAAAATAATAATTATTACTAATATTACAATCAAAGTTACATTTCAAAAAAAGAAATTTATCATTTTAATAATTTAGGTAAAACCATTCATTGATTACCAATTGCCTTCCACTACAGTGAAATTGGAGAATACAAGAAGTTTCTAGGGTTATTAAAGATAATATCGTGGTCAAAAATAGAGATTAGAAGCACTTGTTATTGATCCCCCACAACTAATTCAGGCATAATGATTTAGTTCATAATTAATTTTAATGTTAGTTTTATTTGAATATTTTAAAATTTTGAATGTTTTTAGATGTAAAGAAAAATGGCAAAGAAAAGACAGAGAGTTCCCTTATACCCCACACTCAGTTTCCCTTTTTCATGACATCTTATGCCCTCATAGTATATTTGTCACAATTAATGAACAAATGCTGGTACATTATTATTTACTGAAGTCCATATTTAATTCATATTTCCATAGTTTTTGCCTCATGTCCTTTTTCTGTTCCAGGATTCCATACAGGATACTATGTTACATTATTTGTCATGTCTCCTTAAGGTACTCTTGGCTACGACTTCCTAGTTTTTGAAAACCTTGAGAGTTTTAAGGAATACCAGTCAGTTATTTTGTAGACTGTCCTGCGATTGGGATTTTGTTGCATGTTTGTCTCATGACTAGACTGGATTTATTGGTTTTTTAGAGGAAGAGGTAAAGTTCTCCTCTCATCACATCATTCTATCAATATGATAACTATTAATGCTAACCTTGATCACCTGTTGATATACTATTTGTCAAGTTTCTCCACTGTAGGGCTACTTCCTCCTGCCCCTTTCCATACTATATTCTTTGGAAGAAAGTTGCTATGCACAACTCTTTCTTAAGGAGTGGAGAGTTATATTTCAACTCCTTGATGATAGAATATTTATATAAATTATTTGGAATTTTTCTGCTGGGAAATTTGCCTATTCTCCCTATTTGCTTATGTATTCAATGATTTATTTATATGAGTATGGACATATGGATATTAATTATTATATTTTGTTGATAATCTAATACTAATTTAATTATCTTTGTTCCAGCTTTGGCCATTGGAAACTCTTTCATTGGCTCATATTCCTTTGACATACCCCTATCTTTGTATTTTTGTTTGAGCACATCCTTACTTTCTGGGGCTATAAGGTACCCCAGGCTCATCTTCCATGTTTTCTTTCAGACCTACAATCAACCATTTCTCCAAGAATACCTGGTTCCCTTTAGGGGTAAATAGTATTTGAATCCATGATTGAAACACTTTGGTGCCCCCATTGTTCCTGGGGTGTCCTTGTTTAGACCCTTTCAGCAGACAGAACAAGAAATTATGTGTGTACAAACATGTTTATACACATACCTATAAATATTCCTATATGTAATGATCTGTATCTCTATTAAGCTAAACATGACTTCATACTGATATTTCTAATTATAATCCACTACCATGTAATTCATTCTAGCCTCCTCCCTTTGCGTATCTGAAAGTCCTACTAAGAGAAAATCGACTCCCACATTCTGCCATCCATTTACTTAATTGTTCACCTCCACCATATATGTAGAACATTTTCAGAATTGTTAACCTGTACATCCATGGAAAGTAATCTATCAACTAAATTACAATGCTTCTTTACCCTTTAATCTTACGGATTCTGCTTATCCCCAATACTACTTAAGTCAGCATCACTTTCCCCTACCCTCTTCAGTGAAGTGGTTTCATAAATTTGTAATACATTTATATTGTTTGGAGACATTCTGTATTCCATCCTGGGATTCCTCAACTACCTAAGTGAGTTTTTTAAATTTGCATATATTAGGTTCACTTCTGTTCTATACATTTTTACAGATTTTGACAAATGCATCATGTAGTTAGCCACCTTTACAATATCATTCAGAATAGTTTCATTACCCTAAAAAATCACCTGTGCTTCACCTAGTCAACCAATTAATCTATTTATATTTTCTATAATCTTGTCTTTTCCAGAATAGCTTATAATTATAACCATACAATAAGTAGATTTTTCAAACTAGATTCTTTCACTTAACAATATCCATTTAAGATTATCCATGCCCTTGCATGGCTTGATGACTCACTGTTTTTATTAATGTAAAGTATTCCATTTGTTTGGATTTACCATAGCTGTTTATCCATTCAACTATTTAAGGTAAGTTGGCTGCTTCTAGTGTTTGGTGACTATGAATAGGCTGCTCTTAACAATCATGTGCAGGTTTTTGTATAGACAAAAGTTTTCTTATCAATTGTGTAACTACCTAAAAGTGCAATTGCTGATAGTATGGTAAGACTATATTTTGCTTTGTAAGAAACCGATAAACTATCTTCCTAAGTGGTTGTGATGAGAGTTCCCATGGCTCAGTGTTCTCACTAATGCATTAGATATTGTTAGATTTTAGTCATTCTAATAGGTGTATAGTGGCATCTCATTGCTTTTATTTATAATTCCGTATGGCAAATGGCCTTAAGAATCTTTTCATATGCTTATTTGTCATATGAATATATTCTTTGGTGTTGTGTCTGTTTAGATACTTTGTCCATTTTTAATTGGTTTTTCTTATTTTTTAATTTGAAAATTTAGTATGTTGTGAATACAAGTTCTTTATCAATTTTTTTCTACCAGTACATGGCTTAGCTTTTCATTTTTTAACATTGTCTTTATTGAAAAAGAAGTTATGAAATTTACTGAAGTTCAACTTATTTTTTCTCTTCTTGATCAAGCTTTTGCGTTACATCTAAAAACTTTACACCAAATGAATAAATAGATTTTCTCCAATACTTTCTTCCAGAATAGTTTAAGTTTTATATTCTACATTTAATTGTATGATGCATTTTGAGGTAGCATTTATAAAAGGTGTAAGTTGTGTCTAGTTTCATTTCTTTACATATGGACAACCACTTTACCAGCACGATTTCTTTAAAAGACTATACTTTTTCCATTGAATTACCTTTGAACCTTTGTCAATGATGTTGACTATATATTTTAGAAGTTCTATTTTGTGGCTCTCTATCCTGTTCAATTTATTTTTTTGATCACTCTAGTTTTATAGTAAGTCTTCAAACAAATTCATCAACTTTGCTTTTCTTCTTCAGCATTGTTTTATTTTAGGTCTTCAGCCTTTCTATATAATCTTTAGAATCATTTGGCCAATATACACAAAATAGCTTGCTCAGATTTTGTTTGAGATTTCACTGAAACTATAGCTCAAGTTGGGAAGAACTGAGACCTTAACATATTAAGTCTTCCAATTACTTTGATAATTACAGTTTTTTTTGCACTTCAATATGATTTTAGAATCAGCTTAATTTCTACAAAAAAAAAAAAAAAATCCTGCTTAAGTTTTTACTTGACTTGCATTGAAATTCCAGAATCATTTGCAGAGAATTGTCCTCTAAACAATATTGAGTTTTCAGTCATATCAACATGGTATATATTTCCATTTATTTAGGTATTCTTCAAATCTGTCTGTAAGCCTTTGTAGATTTCAATGTTCAGTTCTTACACATTATTTTATCAGATTTATGCCTAAATATTATTTTTGGTACTATTGTAAATGGTGTTGCATTTAAATTTAATTTCTGATAATTGAAGTCAGTACATAGGAACAAGATTGATTTTATGTTGTTCTTTTATACTGTAGTAGGTTTATTAAAGTTAGTTATTAGTTTTTAGCACTTTTAGAGAGTCCATTGAATTTTCTACATAGTCACATTGTCTACAAATAAAAAGTTTCATTTATTTCCTTCAAATCTGGATCCCATTTATTTCTTTTCTTAATACACTTATTTCACTGACTAGGACCTCCAGTGCATGTGAAATGTAAAAGTCAGAAAGCCTCCATGGCAAACCTTAAAGAGATTCTTATTTCCTGAAGTTACAGGGCAGACTGCACTGAAATCGATCTGAATGCACAGCCCTGAGAAGGCTGCTTTTCTAATGGCCTCTACTGCTCTATGATAGTTGGTTGATGGGGCCATGAAAACTGAGATGAGTTATTTTAAATCTCTAGATTCTCCTGACCCTTCTTGATTAAAATAATAATAGCAAAATTGTAATAAAAAATAATAATAAAAGCATAATCCTCTTTCTTGCTTGAAAACAGCCTTCACTCATCTGCAGATTTTGTGAAATCCTAAACTGATACACTTACCTTACAAGATGATGTTGTCCACTGCAAGAATTTCCCCCAAATAACTAAATAGACTCCAGATCAATAACTAGAGTCAGTGTTAGCAGAGCATTAGGAAAATACAATTTCTCCTCCAGGGAAATATAATATACATACTCAAAGAATTTTAAGACTTACTAATATGTCCTAGAAAAGTCAGGGGTAAAATATTTGGAAATGACTATTCAGTGCATTGAAAATTTTAATGGAAGCATTCGAGTGCAAAGCACTAAACCATCCTACCTCCAAGCCAACATATTAAAATAATACATATAACCCTTCTTTTGTAGAGTGGCAGAATACAGTACCACCTTCAATCACTAAAGAATTAAACAATGAGTTTCTGTTATATACCTATTCAACTCACCTTTATCTCCTTCAATAATAGGATAGATCATGGTAGATTATGATGGATTACCAAATGGTAATCAGAATTTAACCACACATGTAGCATCTTTACCAGAGCATATTAACACTGTTTTTGGCCCTTTATAAACAGCCATTGTTTCAGCAAATTTGTTCTTAATCTCTATTGGTAAATAAAATGAAAACCACTTTTTTTTACCAAAAGGACACATTCACTGTTTTTCCCCAGTTATATTAATTATCCTGCTCTCCTTCAATATAAAGTCCACAGGGAAACCAATCATCTTGAAGTTCTGGGGAAAATCATTTCTGATCCACTGGTTTGTTGACTTGAATTTAAGTGAACCTGGTGACCATAAAGTGGCAATTTCATTGGATACTTGATTAAGACCCATGTATGCCAGAGTGTGAAAAATAAAGCCCCGTAGGTGAAGTTTTATGGGTCGATGAACTAGGCCTGCTAGAACATTATCTCTTTAGCAAAGGAGAATTTGTACCTCTTACATCCTAACCTCTAAAAAATAAATATAGTGCTTGGTAGGCCTTACTGAATATTGGAAACAGCATATTTAACAATTAAAATGCTGCTCTGTACAATTTGTTAAGATGCCAATTTTGAGTGGGGCCCATATAAATAGAAGGCTCTTCAGATGGTTAAAGTTATGGAGTAAGAAGCCCTGTACTTTGAGCTATTTCACCCATCAGATACAAAAGTGCTTTGAATTTCTCAGTTTATAAGAATAACTTATAAAATCTTTAGAAATCCCTGCAAAAGAGAGTTGTAGATGCTTAGTACATGTCAGGGGCAAAAGGCTTTATGTTATAGAAAGCAATTCATTCTTTGGGAAACACCACTAAGGTTGGTACTGGTAGGTACTGAATACCTTTGATTAGATATTAAGGTACTGTGTGCCTGGAGCTATCTATCAAGAGCCGGGTATTATCAGAGCTATCAATTCAAAAGGGCAGGTTAGCTTAGCAGCAATCTCTTATAATAATAGTGTTACACCTGACATTGGGCCTGATAATGTTCAGAGGGTACAAGTAAGTTTCCTTAATGTGTGCACCAGGCCCAGTCACCTACCTCTGTTGCACCACTACTTATCAGCTAACATCTATAGATTCATGGATGTTCCATATAAAAAACTGGCAGAAGAGTAAAATTGGGCCAGGTTTACAAAAAGCTTGGCTCCTTATGTGTCTGCTGCTACAAATGTTCTACCTCTCCACTGAAAACCATACTTGGGGTGACTCTGAAGAACAGTGGTGAAGGGAAAACCTCCTAAAAATCTGCAAAGTATTGCTCTTAGTCATTTACTTTATATATAGTGTGACTCTTCCTGAGGTCCAGAGATAGTAAGATTTGTGGGCAGTAGCAAATGCTGTGGCTGATTTGCTGGAGAATGTAGGAATGAAGATTGGATAGAAAGAGACAGCAATGTTTGGAAAGGTGGTATGTAGAGAGAACTATTGAATTGTGAGGAAGTTTGCAAATCTGGCTTTACTTTAATGTTGCTGCAGAATAACCAATACAGATGAAGAACTCAAAACAAAACAAAACAAAACAAAAAAACACCAGGTAGATAAAAAATCTTATTCTATGGATATCAGCCAATGGCTGTTATTGGTTACTCCAATAGTTGTGTTTAGTTGTATAATATTCCCAAAAACAGAGTAGTCACAGTTGTAGAGATAAAACCTATGCACAGAATTCACTGCATGCTGTCCTTCCCACTAATACTGGTTTTGTTGATGCCACTGTTGAGTGTCCATCCTCCCAGGAGCTAAGACAACACTGAACAGTTGATATCATACTATTACTTGCAAATACCACCACATGTTGTGTCAGGGTGATTATATTGGAGCACATTCATCCTAGAAGGGACAGACATCCATCCTTCTGAGAACTGACCTCTCTTTCAGAAATCATTTTGCCTTATCTGTCAAAACTACCACTGCCATCATCACTATGGCAATCCTAAAGAATGTCTGGTTTACTGACATGGGATTTCACACAATAGCCTCTAACACGTAAGGATTTAATTTATAACAAAAAGGTGTTGCAATGAACAAATGACCAGCACATGAAATAGTCTTAATTTTATACCATTCAGAAGTGGGCAAACTGATATAATGTTGAGAAGACAATTTAAAAGCTCAAATATGATGCCATCTTAAGGATAATACATTTTCAATATTATGCTATATGCTATTATTTGCAGCTAGGAAACTAAAATTCCCCTATATCTGGATACCTTAGGTCCTGTAACCAAGTGCTTTAGTAGGATTAGCCACTTATCATTAATTCCAGTGATCCAATTAAATAATTTTTGCTTCCCAACCTCACAAAATTAGATTCTGAGAGATTAAAAAGCCTTATTCTGTGGAGTTGGGGATACTTTCTGCTCATTACTCAGTAAGCTTTCCAGTTAATCTGAAGGTTTGATTATTATTTTTCCCTTTTCATGCATGTGAAATAGCCATTAAAAAAAGATGTTGCCTTTCTGGGGTTGTTTACTGATGTGTATTATCATCGTGCTGCTACACAGTGGTGTTACAAAAGAGTATCCTGGAAACCAGAGGAGACACAGAGAAATCTCAATAATTCATGCCCATTGATAACCATTAAACAGTGCACAGTGCAGCAAGGATAAAACAATTGAGTGTCTCACCTTTTCAGGTTGAAGTTTTAGAGATTCCAACCAAGGAAGAAACTTATATCTACATGAATTCTGTCTTAGTCAGCCAAAGTGGTGCTGATGCAAAATACCGGAAATTGGTTGGTCTTTATAAAGGGTATTTATTTGGGGTAGAAGTCCACAGTTACCAGGCCATAAAGTGTAAGTTTCTTCCCTCACCAAAGCCCATTGCCACGGGTTGGAGCAAGACAGCTGCCAACGTTTGCCAGGGTTCAGGCTTCTTGGGTTCCTCTCTTCCCGGGGCTGCGTTTCTCTCCAGGCTTAACTCCTCTGTTTCCTCCACAAGGTCAGCTGTAGACTATGAGGCAAATGGCTTGTCTCAATCCTGGGGCTTTCTCTCCTTCCTCACGACCAAGCTCTCTTACTTCCCAGGGCTCCAGCTCAAGACTCCAACATTAAAACTGCTCCAACTCTGTTCTTTGCCTTGCCTTTTATATTTGATTCCTCACCCACCAAGGGGTGGGGCTTGACACCTTACTGACATGGCCCAGTTAACACCCGAATCATAACTTAATCATTCCCAGATTAGCAGACCAGTTTATAAGCATAATCCAATATCTATTTTTGGAATTCATAATTATATCAAACTCCAAAACTGCTACAAATGCTAACAAAGATTTAGGAAACTCTAGAATGGATGACAGAGTAAGGAAATGATAAATATCGATAACATGGTATAGCTTAAACTGCTAACTGTCCTGTATTAAGTACTTTTCAATGATTACCACCTTGAAGTCCTTGCAATGGACTGGATTTGATGTAAGGAATGTATACAACTGAATGGAGGAGAGGGTGGACTAAGCTATGGATATTTCATAACCCATTTCATATTTTCATAATCCCCATCTCCCATTTTGGTCCAGTCATTGCTGATCAACAAGCTGTGCTTAAGTGTAGCCTGATAGCACCTTGTCTCACTTGCAACAGTTGGCTTTTGAATTTACTTCTTTTCAAAATTGATTCTGACTCTTTTTGCTGTGTTATCACCCAATAGTGACTAGTTGAGTTTTGCTTTTGTCTTCAAACTCATTCTTGCTTTTCAGTTTGGATCTATTTTCCAGGTTGCTTCTTTTATACTGACTTCAGCAAAGTTCTTGTTTGGGGCCCAGTGGGAAATCAGTTCTAAGCCACTATGCCTAGATGGTGGTAGGTTTTAATTCACCAATAGACACACTTATAGATATATAATAGTGGGAATGGAAATATCTAAATTGTATCTATAAAACTAGATATAAAGGCACCATTTGAAGAGAAATAGTTTGAAGAGTAAAGTACAGTTAGTTCAAATATATATTAAATTTTTACATTTAGATAGTGTGCTGATCACTGAGATGGCATTAAATCTTCAATATGGAATTTCAGTATGCTAGCAACTGTCTTATAGAACATTGAAACAATATCATAGGAGAACCCTTGTCTTTCTACAAATAAATTGTCAAATTGACTTAAGTCCCTATCCCTCTGTTTATCCTATATAAGGCTGGATTTCTTAGACCACACATATACTTTCATTAATCTATGACTTTCTTCCACCTGCACTCCTACATGTACCCTATTTACTCCACAACTCCTGCCAATTTGAATTCCAACTTAATTCTCCACCAAAGCTGCTATCTCTCAATTTGCTAATAACCAACTGACCATCTTTTTGCTAAATCCAATAGCCTGCTAAAGTGTCAAATAGTTCCCTTAACAGTTTTGTAATTTTTTTCTTAGTTATAAAAATACCATAATACTTTAGATTATCCCTAATTCACTGAAAGGTTTCTTTCAACCACAGAGTGGTTTTTGTTGTTGTTGTTAGTATTTGCAAGTTATTTCTTTTTCTTTCATTTTACTTTCAAAATCTTTGTATCATTACATTTAGATTTATGTTTTCTTTAAGAAAGATTTAGTTAGAAATATTTAGTTAGAAAGATTGCCACTTTTGTTATTTAATTAGAGTAATAAGTCCATTTTCATTGAATGTAAAATGTGACATATTTAGTTAAAAGCGTTTATGCTTTGATTTCTAAAATAGCACCCCCCCTTTGGTTTTTTTTTCTTTTTTTACCTTAGCTATTTTTTCTTCATTTTAATTGATTGATTTTTGTATTAATATATATTCCCTGTAGTAGATATTTTATACTCAATTTTTTCTTTGAATTATTACTATAGTATTTAAACATAGCATTGTTATTAAAAGTCTAATATATTTCACTTTTCTATCTTTCTAGATAATGCAAGGACTTAAGAATACTTTAAAACAATATAACTCATCAAGTCTCATATATTAAATGCATTTTGATTCTCTGTATTTTATAAACCCACAAGCCATTGTTGTTATTTTTAATCCTGTCAATACTCATTTTATTCCCACTTATTTAATCTTTATGCATTTCTGAGTTTCCATTTGGATCAGCCTGCTCATACTGAATTCAGTCAAATTTTGTTTTGCTAGAAAATGTATATATTTTATATAATTCTTGGAAGATATTTTTACTAGGCATAGCATTCTTATATTCTTTGAACCTATTAAAATTACTATTCTATTTTCTTCTGGCATCTACTATTACTG